>JAUKNK010000806.1:0-70000 GCA_030765055.1 Mantis religiosa
GAGAGAGAGAGAGAGAGAGAGAGAGAGATCTGGACTGTATGGCCAAGAACTTCCCATTTGAATTTCTGCAGGAGTGCTGCAATTGTGTTGGCCATATGAGACTTTGCATTGTTGTGGAGCAGAATGACCTCATGGGTGAGATTACCTGGTCGTTTTAATTTGATTGCTTGGCAAAGGGTGGTCAAGGTTTGCGAGTAATGCTGGGCATTCACTGTTGTTTCGTGCTGCAGGAAGTGTATCAGAAGGGGGCTGGTCAAAGAAGAACGTCAAAATACTGGATGCTTCCACTGGAGACTTCATCATTTTGATTCTGGTTCAAAGTGATGACACCAAAACTCATTTCTAGCCACCACTCGAAATAAGGGGTAGAACGGAACACACACCAATTCAGGTATAAGGAGTATTTTCTTAGCACTCTATAAATAATATCATAGCACACCATAAATAAAACACGAGAAGCTAAACATAGTGAAACATTTAAACTGAAAAATTAAGGCAAGTTTTTTAAACTTAATTTGCTTCATTTACTTAAGATATTTAGAACATTTTTACATTACATGAGATGAATAGGAAATATAAAGAGATTGCACACATTTAAATAATTTTTAGATCATTTGTTTCTGTGTATTTTATTAAATAAAGAGAATTCTTATTACTGCTATATTTCTGAACATTTTGCTTACTTTGACGTTCTGTTTTTCAGTGGAATCCTCTGTTACCAAGTAGGCCTCTCCATTATCTGAACCCTCCACTTGAAGAAAACAGTTTGTGGTGTGTCCAATTCCACTGGGCAGAATTTTATCACGTAACATTGCATTTATCACAGAACTCTTGCCATTGCTTGTCCTGCAATATAATAATGATAAATATTTAGCTAAGAAGTTAAGAAACATGAACTCTTAAACAGTTATATTAATAATAGTTGAAGCCCAATTAATGGTTCCCATTGTTGTAGAGGCATTTGGTGTTCTTAGATGTTCAAAATTATATGGAGATATGTCAAAGTCCATAAGGTGGTTTGATTCAAAATAAACTTAAGTGAAGTTGTACAAAAATAGGGTTATAAAAGAGAAAAGACTCCAACCAGCTGCATTCAATTCTGTTTATGTATTACAGAATTAGACATTTACAAAGGGAATAAACACACTAAGATTTCAATTCCTTTCTTGGAAGTGTTGAAAACAGTGTTGTTATGATAAATTAACTTTAAAGAGAATTGATTAATAACACTAAACAACACTTACTTTTAAATTTTTCCGGCACATGTTTCAGAGGCTTTGTCTCTATCCTCAGCCGGCCATCGACTAGTTCTCATTGGTGTAGTTGACGATATTTTGTCACAGGTCTCCTCTGGTGGCGGTTCAAGGAACTTGCTGAACAAATCTTTCTGGGGGATGTCGAAAATGAATACTTTGTTCCTATTTTTTGAAATGAAGAGTTGTTCCCATGTGGATAGTTCTTGTTTTTCTGATGTATGTTTTAGTAGTTTTGGTTCTGGATTTATGTTGTGGTTTTTTCCCCAAAAATGTGTGGCAACTGCTGATTTTTCTAATTGTTTATATTTTATGTTTCTAAAGTGTTCCTTTGCTCTTGTTTCTAAATTTCTTTTGGTTTTTCCAATAAAATTTGACTACAGTCATTGCATTCAATTTGATATATACCAGATTTTTTGTTAGATGGAATGGCATCTTTGATGTTTGAGCAAATTAGGTTTTTTAAGGAGAAATGGTTGACTGGTGCTAGTTGAATGTTTTGTTTTTTGAAGACTTTTTTGAATTTATCATAGGCCCATGGATAGTAAGTGAATTTTTTGAAAATCATATTAGTTTCTGTAGCTGAGAGGGTTGTGGTTTCCTTTAGTAGCTTCTTCTTTTTTGCTAAGTTCACTTTTTTGTCCACTAATGATTTGGGAAAGTTATTTTTTTTTTTTTTGTGCTATTTCAATTATTTTGTTGTATTCTGCTTTGTGAGGGATGTTTACCAGTCTGTGTGCTAAACTATTGAAGATTGCCTGTTTGTGGGATCTTGGGTTGTAGCCATTAGCTTTTATGTAGTTGTCTGTTTGTGTTGGTTTTCTGTAAATGCCAAAGTTTAGACTGTTTTTATTCCTCATTATTTTTAGATCCAAAAATGGTAAATACTCATCTTTTTCTATTTCTACAGTGAACTTGATGCTTTTTTCTTGAATATTTAAAAGTTTTAGTGCATCACTGATGTGTGTTTTTGGTACTATTGCAAAGATGTCATCTACATATCGTTGCCAGAGTTTGAACATCCAAGGGAAACCTTTGTTGATCCTTATTTCTAATGCACTCATGTACAGATCTGCCAGGAAGGGTGATAGGGGGTTGCCCATTGCTAACCCTGAAGTTTGGTGGAAATATTTTGTTTGAAACTGGAAGAAATTTTGTTCTATGCATAATTTGGTTAGTTCGATGTAGTCTGAAATTTCAGGTGATGCCATTCCAAGTGATTTGAGCCATTTTTCTATCAACGGTGGGAGTTGATTAACTGGTATGCTGGGAAACAGTGATTTAACATCAAACGAGTTAAAGAGGACTAGTGTGTCCTCTTCTTTTAGTTCAGTATCCTTAATGTGTTCTATAAGTTCATAGGTGTTTTTGATGCTTAGGCAGTCGAATTTTGGAAATGAGTTGAATTTGTTTATTAGCCACTTTGCAAGTTTGTATGTTGGTGAATTTATACTGCTAACTATAGGTCTCATTGTTATGGATGGTTTGTGTATTTTGGGTAAGCCATAAAGTCTAGGTAAGGTTGGGTTATCCGGTTTAACTGTATATTTGTTTGGTATTATGCTTGATTTTGCTATTGTTTTTTCAAATGACTGTATGCAAGTTTTTAGAGGATTTTTGTTAATGATTTCGTATTCATTGTCAGTTAGCATTTTTTCCATTTTTTCAATATAATCTGATTTTTCCATTTGACAATCTTGTTGCCTTTGTCTGCCTTTGTGTAAATAACATTTTTCTGTTTCAAAGAATGGATAGTATTATGTTTTCTCTTCTGAAAGGATCTGTTCTTTATTTTCTCCAAAATATTTTCACAATGGCTTTTTACTGAATTTTGTATGGATACTGGTAGAACTTGTGTCGAAATGTTGATATCTGCAATGTAGTCTTCAATTTTGTTTGAGAAACTGACGCATGTTTTTAATCCATTATTTAAAAGACCCAATTCTTTTTTGGAGAAATTTTGATTGGATAGGTTTACGACGTTTTCAAAGATTTGCGTGCTCGATTTTGCGTTTACGCAACTTATTTTACTATTGTATTTAGCATGTGTGACGATTGCTGATCGACATACATTGATATTCCCGATGTTTTTAAACTTTTTCCCGGTATGATTTCGGTGTGAAGACATAATGCACAGATTAGCCAGTTTCTATTTAAGTCGTACGGTTTTTTTTCTCATTTTCTTGCTTAGGACTGCCAAATAATTATGTTCAAAGTTTTCCCACATCACGTTTCCCAGCGCTTTTGTTAAAACTGAATAAAGTTTGTAAAGTTTTAATTCTATATCATCCAAATTTTTGTATTGCTTATTAATTTCGAATTTTAAAACTTTTTTCTCCGCAGCCCTTTTTTGTGGATTTCCATTGCCTTGTTTTACTATTTTCCGGACAAATCGGGGTGTTACTTTATTTCGTAAACACAGTTTTAGGAACTTTATATTAGCAAAAATGTTTCTTTTCTTCTCTTGGAGTTTTAAAAATAATTTTATGTCTTGTTTATTTCCAAAATGTTCATTGAATCCATCATGGGTTTTAAATTTTAAAGAGGTTACCTCGTCCGCCATATTGTCAGCTGTTTTATTTACTTCGTCGATCAGGTAGTATGATTTTAGAAAGAAGAGCAAAGGAACACTTTAGAAACATAAAATATAAACAATTAGAAAAATCAGCAGTTGCCACACATTTTTGGGAAAAAAAAAACCACAACATAAATCCAGAACCAAAACTACTAAAACATACATCAGGAAAACAAGAACTATCCACATGGGAACAAATCTTCATTTCAAAAAATAGGAACAAAGTATTCAATTTCGACATCCCCCAGAAAGATTTGTTCAGCAAGTTCCTTGAACCGCCACCAGAGGAGACCTGTGACAAAATATCGTCAACTACACCAATGAAAACTAGTCGATGGCCGGCTGAGGATAGAGACAAAGCCTCTGAAACATGTGCCGGAAAAATTTAAAAGTAAGTGTTGTTTAGTGTTATTAATCGACTCTAAGTTAACACTAAGATTTCTATGCTTTCTATTTAAAATTTTCAAATAATAAAGCAATGGAAAACATGAGAAAAGTGCAATATATAAAGAATTTTAATGAAAAATAAAGATAAACTGATGTAATATAAATACTGGATATGATATGAACGAAATTAAATCACTCCAGACATGTTTACACATCAAAATGAGGATGATTTCCAATATGATTATTAAATGCACAGCATTAGAATAATAAACAACCTCAACATTTGTAGCAATATAACTCTTGACACATAAATTGTTTAGTGGAGCATATGAATACAGTTGAAGTACACATCATTACCCCCATTATTCTGCCATTTTGTCTCAACCAATCCAACAGGGCAATGATGAGGCAATTGAGGGTAAGACTACTGTCATCAACTCTTGAGCCTTAGAGAGGCAAGTACATGACTTGAGAAAATGGCTTTGGTTTCATGTTTCTAAACTCTGCCTAGCACTGCAGTGACTTGTGCAATACTTCACATACTAATATTTAGATATATAAGGTGCATTCAAAAAGAAATGAGCCAGAGACATAATTACAGAAACCAGTACATGTATGTTAGAAGTATTGGCCCTGGCTGTTGAGAAACCTGTCTCACTGTGACACAATGTGGTGAATGGCTGTCTCATAGAAGTCCCGAGCTGCGATGTGAGCCAGTTCTGCATGTAAAGCTGGACGTCTTCTAAGGTAAATTGTTTGCTCCTTAGAGCCTTTTTAAGGGGACCAAAAATGGCATAATCACAGGTAGAGAGGTCTGGACTGTACGGAGGGTGGCCGAGAACCTTTGAATTTCTGCAGGAGTGCCACAACTGTGTTGGCCATATGAGGCTTTGAGAACGACCCCACAGATAATATTGCCTGGTCGTTTTGATTTGATTGCTTGGCGAAGGTTGGTCAAGGTTTGCCAGTAATGCTGGGCATTCACTGTTGTCCCGTGTCGCAGGAAGTGTATCAGAAGGGGACCATCTTGGTCAAAGAAGAACGTCAGCATAACTTTTCCTGAACTTGCGTGGATGGCCTTGGCTTTTTTTGGTGGTGGTGACCCTGGATGCTTCCACTGGAGACTTTGTCATTTTGATTCTGGTTCGAAGTGATGACACCATGACTCACCTCCAACCACCACTTGTGCCAGGAACTCATTCCCTTCCCTATATTAGCGCTGTAGATGACCACGACATGCTACTTGGTGTGGTTGAAGACTGTGGGGCACCCATTGGGCACACACTTTGCACAAGAGCAGTCATTCCTTCATGATGGTGTAAACACTTCCAATGCTCAATCTGACCTCGGCAGCTATGGCTTTCACTGTCACTCGGTGGTCCTGGCTAATGAGTCATCGACCAACTGGACGATGTCATCAGTAATATAGTGTGGTGCTCCAGATCGTGCATCATCAGTTAACGACACCCATCCTGCCCTGAAGCGCTTGTGCCACGCCTTGATCCTTGCAAGGGACATATAGTGTTCGCCATACACTTGTGACATTTGTTGATGAATGTCCGTTCCCCTTACTCCTTCTGCTGTCAGAAAACGAACAACACTTCTTTGCTCTTCTTTTGATGCCTCCATTTCACTGTTTACAATGCGACTGGCAGCATTGGATGATTGATGCATGCTGCTCCTAGCTTTGTATAGTCAGTGACGTGCACGCGTGTCCTCTAGCAATGAGCTGTGAACTTCCACGCTACTGTCGGAACAACACTTTGTTACACACGCCACGATATTACCATCCTATCACTGTTTTATGCATACCAGGCTCCAGCTCTTTTCTTTTTGAAAATCCCTTATATAACTATTTAGGATTTTCATTTGTGTGATAATTTGTAGAAGGGTTACATAAATTACACAATACTAAATGGCAGTATGCAGCATATGTGGATGTGTCAGGATTTAAATGAGTATTTAACTCACTTTTAAGATCGCAGAAGTGAGTATGTAAAGATAAGAAATGCAGAGTTTATATTCTTGAATAAATATTAATCTTGTTATAGTGAAAAGATTTTTGGGTTCATGAATACAAAGGTAGTTTGCATTGAATTACTTTACCTCTTTTTGTGGGAGTTACTCAAACATTTTGTATGTTTAGTATGTACATTAATTCTTATTTTATTGCTTAAAGAAGTTCAAGACTTAGATTTATGGTACATAGCTTTGTTCTTTCATTTGTTAACAGAATTGCCGGCCCTCGTAGTCATGGTCGCTAAAGTGTATGTCTCTAGCGTTCTGCCGCATAGAGGGTCGCAGGTTCGAGTCCCTCCTTGGGCAAGGGTGTTTATGTGTATAGTGAATATTTGTGAAACTAGGAAAACAGAAAAGAAAATAAATGGAAATAAATAATGAACAATCGGTTAAATAAGAAAAATAAAGAAAAATATATATCTATATACATAGATATATATTTTTAATGGAAAAAACAAACAGAAGGAATTATATGTATTTGATTGTGTATTGATTTGGCCAATAATATCTTTAATGGAAGTTACTCAAATTATTTCATTTATCCTAACCAAAAGCAAAGTAAGCTTCAGTTTAACTTCCATAATCTTGATCTTGGGTATTACAAAGCAACTTCCTTATAGTAAATCTTGAGCACTACAATGAAAATAAAAAGCACAACAGACAGTAATGTGTGTTGAGTGGCACCAAGATAATGGAGAGCAAAGGTGTCACATACTTCAACAATTCAAGTAGCAGTACATCAGGTGACAGAGTTAGGTGTGTGAATGATGAAACCATACAAAAATATTGTATGTAGCACGTGGTTTTCACAAACATACTAGGGAACTCTGATAATGTAACAAGTGCTAATGCAACTAATAGTCATACAGGCACAAACATCACAACTGTCACTTCCTTTCAGAGTGGCATAACAAGCAAGTTCTTAATTGGAACTTGCATTTAAATTTAAACATTTTAGAATGTTATCTGCATGAAATCTGACAAATTAAGTCAAAAAGGAGAGAAACAGTTATACTATACATTAGCAGTCAAATGGGCTGTTGTATAGTCATGACTTACAAGAAACAGATTAAAAAATTGATATGCATGTAACTATTTAATCACTATTAACCAAATAGTGGTGACTATGAAACCTGGGACTTAAGTACTTATGGCATAGTAAGACGCCACAAACTGTGCATATCTCATTGTATTTGAGAACCCCTAGAGGTTTACTGGGAAAATATGAGTCAGTTGGAGAATTTAATGTCATGCTGACATTTTTACCATGGTAGCTCAAAGGTTAAGAGCAACCAGATGGAGAACCGAAGATCCATGGTTCAAATTCCAGCTATGGCATTGAATTTTTCAGTCTGACTCTTTATATTGTTTTACATTATTTAAGAGTTAAAAAAAAACATTGTTAGAATATTAAAATTTTGTTCACACTACCTTTTAAAATCTCATATATGTATTACAATAAAATAAAATAATTTGTTACAACTACACTAATCTTTTTAAAAAATTATAAATTCTGTGCAGTTCACAGGACTAGTTTTGCAAATACATCACTTGCATCTCCAATCAAGTAAACAAATTTTATTATTTTTTACGTATTATTAAAATGTGGTTGGTTAGTATTGTTGCATTTAGTGACACTCAAATGAGTATCAAAATTTATGTGTGAAACACCTCAAAAGGAAAATTTTGAAAAATGGTGAAAAGATTACTGTACTGATTATTACTATTATTTTTTTTAATTAGCAAGTTTTTTGAGAAGATAACAGAAGCAGCTGATAACAGTTTGTTGTATTCATTACGTTAACACAAACTTGGCCAGTAAAATGTTTTAGCTATTATTTAAAAATGCATTGCAAAACAAAGTAGCAGTATTAATGAAAAGAGGATAATGTGATCATTTAGAAATAAACACTGCTGATGAGCATTTATCCCAGTCAGGAGTTTAGGTGAGAAGCACATTTTCTCTGATAGTGTGTATACTTCACCCAGGGTGCAATAATATTTACTATTTGCAGACTAGTATTTTGTTTACTTCTTTTGTTTATATCAGATTCTCTTCTATGGCCAGCAGGATTATAATTATCAATATTGTTATTATATAGAATAAAAAGAAGTATTTCAGAAAGTGGAGTGCCATTATTACTAAAATTAGGCAAGTGAGTCAACCTTGTATATACTTTTCTCCACTTACAAGTTTTTTATGAAGACTAGTTTCTGGGGACTTCTCCCCTATCGTCAGTTCTGTGGTTGACTGATGATGCATCCGGTGTCTGCATCTGGCTTCGTGTCGTGCTGCCATCTAATGTCCTGGTAAGTTTGATGACGTCATCTACTGCAGGAATTTCAAAATTCATCAAGAGGTCCTGTTTTTTCGTAATAAATATGTTTTCCCAAATTTGTAGTTCCAGAGGTTTCTTTGCCTGTTTGATCAGTTCTATTTCTTGTTTTATGTTGTGATTCTCAGACCAAAAGTGATGTGCTACGGCCGACTTGTCCATTTGTTTGAATTTAATATTTCTGAAGTGTTCTTTCATTCTTGTTCCTAGATTCCTTTTGGTCTTACCAATGTATATCTTGTCACAATCCTGGCAACTCATTTGGTAAATGCCTGATAATTGAGTTTTCGGTGTGCTATTTTTTAGAGGGTGGTTTAGTAAGTTGCGGATGTTGTGTTTGTTTTGAGGGGCTAATTTTATGTTGAAGCTCTTAAATATCTTTTCAAATTTTTTGAAGTATTTTGGATGAAATGTAAATTTTCCATATCTGATGTTTGGGTTTTCTAGTATTTTTAACGTAGTAATGTCCCTTAAGTTTTTGTTTCTTTTGTGTCTGTAGATCAGTTTTTTGATGAAATTTGTGTTATAGTTGTTCAGTTCGGCAACCTGGTGTATGTGAGCGTACTCCTGTTCATATTCTGTTTTTGTTAGTGGAATGTTGATTAATCTGTGGACTAAACTATGGAATACTGCATATTGATGTTGTACTGGGTTGAATGGGTTGCATTTAATGTAACTGTCAACATGTGTTGCTTTTCGGTATATTCCAAATTGTAATCCTGTTGGTGTTCTAATGATTTTCAAATCTAGAAAAGGTAGCCATTCATCCTGCTCTACTTCAATGGTGAAAACTAGGATTTTTCTTGTAGGTTTAGCAACTTTATAGCATCCTTGGTTAGTCTTCTAGGGACTATAGCAAACACATCGTTGACATATCTATGCCAACATTTGAAAATATGTGGAAAGGCTTTAGTAATGTGTGTTTCCAAATTACTCATGAACAGATTAGCTAGTAATGGTGAAAGAGGGTTACCCATGGCCAAGCCTGCTGTTTGTTGGAAGATATTGCTGGAGAACATGAAGCTGTTTTGTTCAATACATAGGGTGGTTAATTTGATGTATTCCTCTATTTTATCATCTGCAACGTTGCTTTTGGATAACCAGCCTTTCATCAATTTGGAATTTTTTCTACTGGTATGCTTGTGAATAGAGATCTGATATCAAAGGACACCGTCAACTCTTCAGTTTTTATAATTGTGTTTTCAATTTTCTTTACTAAATCAAATGAATTCTTTATGCTTAGAGATTCAAACTTTTCAAACTTGTCAAATTCTTCCACCAACCATTTTGCCAGTTTGTAAGTCGGGGCATCTATATTGTTAATAATGGGTCTCATGCTGTTGTCTGTCTTGTGAATCTTAGGTAGGCAGTATAATTTTGGCAAATTAGGGTTGTTTATAATTATGCTATTTTTCATCTTATGTGGTACTATGGTATTTTCTTTAATTGCTTTTTTGGTGGTTTCTATGTATTTCTTTAATGGGTTTTTGCTTAGGGTTGTATATTCTGGATTTTGTAGTAGATGTTCGACTCGCTGGTTGTAATCATTTCGGTCCATAATGACTACTGTGTTTCCTTTGTCTGCTTTCAGATATAAAACTGGTTTTTGGTTCAATGTTTGAATAGTTTCTTTATAGTTATTTTCCTGTCCGAATGTCATCCCCTTGAGAATTTCTAAGCATTTTGATTTAACTAATGTTTTTTCGTTACCATTTTCCAAAAAGTTCGAGGTTATGGTGACATCAGCGATTTAATCGTCTAAATTGCCCGAGTTGCCGACACAAGTTTTAAAACCTTTGTTTAAAAATTTTAACTCTTTTTCGGTGAAAGTTTGGGAAGAGATGTTGACTACATTGTCTGGTGTTCTGTGACACGGCGGTACTGGTTGCGTGGGTTTCTCGTCGGTCTCCTTAAGCGTAATTTCCGTACTTTGGATTTAAGAATCTGTGTTTTTTCTTTCATGTTCAATTTCAATATGTCGTGTAATTTTGTTTCGAAAGAACTTGGACAGATAATTTGGACACATCCAAAATACTTCAAAAAATTTGAAAAGATATTTAAGAGCTTCAACATAAAATTAGCCCCTCAAAACAAACACAACATCCGCAACTTACTAAACCACCCTCTAAAAAATAGCACACCGAAAACTCAATTATCAGGCATTTACCAAATGAGTTGCCAGGATTGTGACAAGGTATACATTGGTAAGACCAAAAGGAATCTAGGAACAAGAATAAAAGAACACTTCAGAAAAATTTAAATTCAAACAAATGGACAAGTCGGCCGTAGCACATCACTTTTGGTCTGAGAATCACAACATAAAACAAGAAATAGAACTGATCAAACAGGCAAAGAAACCTCTGGAACTACAAATTTGGGAAAACATATTTATTACGAAAAAATAGGACCTCTTGATGAATTTTGAAATTCCCGCAGTAGATGACGTCATCAAACTTACCAGGACATTAGATGGCAGCACGACATCAAGCCAGATGCAGACACTGGATGCATCATCAGTCAACCACAGAACTGACGATAGGGGAGAAGTCCCCAGAAACTAGTCTTCATAAAAAACTTGTAAGTGGAGAAAAGTATATACAAGGTTGACTCACTTGCCTAATTTTAGTAATATTGTTATTGTTTGCCTTCTTTGTTCTGTAATTCCTATTCATTTACATACAAAATTCTTAGTTTGCCTCATTTTTCCCTTGCTGTCCTTATGTAATTACAGATTAGATTAGATTAGATTGATTTGCGTTCAGTAGGTTCACTTGTAGCCAGAAAAGGCTGTGAACATTGAACATGTCTAGAGGTATAAGGTTTAATAGCATATATATGTACAAAAGTTAACATAAGACACATATTATAGTACACAGGCAATATGAACAACAATATGGAAAACAAAGCAGGGATAATTATATATATGATACAAAATGAAACACTTTTTAAACCGGCTTTCACTTGGTTTATGCCAGTACATCTCAACCTTTTTGCAATGGATACCATTCTTGTTATTTATTAAATACATATAGATTAAAAATAAACTTTCAGCTTGCATCAAATATTTATAAGTAATGATTTGTCATTGGAATAGTTAAATACTACTTATAGAGCTACAGAAGCATTATCAGGATAATATGTCATTCAGATAATCTTGTACAGAATAAAAAGATTTTGAGCAAAGGTACTCTCTAACAGCTTTTTTAAAAGCACCGAAATTATCAACTTTTTCGTTAAGAACATTAGGAAGTGCGCCAAATATTTTGATAGTTTCATAATACACACCTTTCTGGAAGCAAGAAAGTTTAGCACTGGGATAATGGATATTATACTTTTGTCTAGTGTTTATTTTGTGAATTACATTATTTGTTGCAAATAAGGCACGATTGCACACAAAGAATTTTAGGATCGAGAATATATACATACAAGGAAGCGTTAATATCTTCAATCTTGTAAAAAGATCTTTACAGGAGCATCTGGTGTGGGTGTGAGTAATGATTCTTATAACCCTCTTTTGCATAATAAATATTTTTTTTACTTTCTACTGAGTTGCCCCAAAATAATATTCCATATTCCATAATAGAGTTAAAGTATGCATAATATACTAATTTAAGTGTGTCAATAGAACTCACATTAACCAGCTCTCGCATAGCATAACAGGCAGAGCTAAGTTTAGGTAAGATATAATTTATGTGAGCTTTCCAATCTAAACATCTGTCCACTTGAAGGCCCAGAAATTTTATGCTGTCAATTTCTTCTAATAACATATCATTAATCCCGATTTCTATTTCAGTATGTGATGTACGACAGGTTATAAATTTGACCACTTTTGTTTTGTCTAGATTCACAGATAATTTGTTTGCTTTAAACCAGCATGACATACAGTTCAAAACATAATTCATTTTAATTATACACTCGTTTAAATTTGTACTGGTCACCAGGACACTAGTGTCATCAGCAAAAAGAACTGTACTTGCAATGTCCTTTATATAAAGTGAGAGGTCATTTATATAGATAAGAAATAATAAAGGCCCTAACACGGAACCTTGGGGTACTCCATGAGTTACTATTTTCCAGTTCGAAGTTTGTTTTTCATAACCAATATCACTGACAGCTACTTCAACACTCTGTTTTCTTTCATTTAGATATGATACAAACCATCTTAAATGTTCATTTTTTAGCCCATAGAATTCCAGTTTTGCTATAAGAATGTCATGATTAACACAATCAAAAGCCTTTGCTAGATCACAAAAAATTCCACCTACATGTCTTTTATCATTTAAGGCAGTCAACACTTCATGTGTAAGCTTGTAAGTTGCATTATTAGTCGATATTCCCTTTCTGAATCCAAACTGATCACTGACAAGTATGTTGTTACATTCAAGGTGTTTATACAGTCTGGTGAACATTACTTTTTCAAGAACTTTTGAAAATATTGGCAAGAGAGATATTGGTCTATAATTTGAAACATTATTGCGTTCGCTTTTTTTGAAAAGAGGTTTAACAACTGAGTATTTCATTCTGTCAGGGAAAATACCTGTCTTTAGAGACTCATTACATAAATAACTAAGGGGAATGCTAATTTGTGAGGAGCAAGATTTTAGGATTTTTGTAGTTATTTCATCATAACCTGAAGAATTCTTCATTTTTAAAGAGTCAATAATTTTATTTATTTTGGAAGGTGTAGTTAAACTGATTTTAAATGTAGGTACAGAGTTTGTAAAACTTGATCTTAGAAATTCTAGTGCTGCATCTTTACTTCCATAATTAATATTTAATTTTTTTGTTACATCCAAAAAGAATTTGTTAAACAATTCTCAACTACATGAGGTTTGGCAATTTCATGATTGTCAACATTGAGTGTTATTGGGCAATTTTCTGATGAGTGTTTACGTGTCACATTTTTTATTATATTCCAAGTGGTTTTTATTTTATTGTCTGAGTTTTGAATTAGTTTATTATAATGCAATGCTTTAGCTGCTATTATTACCTTCTTTAGAAGTTTACAATATTTTTTGTAGTAGTTTTTTAAATAAAAATTGTTACTGATTCTAACTTGCTGATATAGTTCTCTTTTGTGCCTGCATGAGGTTTTAATTCCTAAAGTGAGCCAGGAATTGTCTTTTTTAAAGTTAAATGTTTTTTTATACTTGGATGGGAAGCAAAATTCAAACTGAGCTTTAAAGCATTGAAGAAAGCTATTATATTTGTTGTTGGTTCCATTAATCTCATAAGTTTGTTTCCAAGATTCAAGTTTAAGGTTCTTACTAAATTCATTCAGAGTATTTTTGTTTATTTCCCTATATTTAATATATGTGTATTTAGGTTTGAGTTTTAAATTTATCTTATCAATCCTTAGAATTTGTGCATCATGATCTGATAGTCCATTAGTTTTTGATGAGACAGAGCAAAATTTAGTTATATCTGAATTTACAAATATGTTATCAGTAGCTGTGGATGAATTATTTTGGATTCTTGTTGGAAAGTTAACTGTATGTGTCATGTGGTATGTGGTAAATAAAGAGCTAAGCTGTTCCCTTTGAAGACTTGATTTCAGATAATCTACATTTATGTCACCACAAATGATTATTTCTCTTTTTGTTTTAAACAGAAAGTTCAGAGCATATTCTAATTGATTTTTAAAAATTTTAAAACTTCCTAAGGGAGATCGATAAATGGCTACAGAGAGCTACAGAGAGCTTTTCAGACATTCTTTGTTGTTTCTATCGCTAAACAATTTGTTTAATACAGCTTTTCTTCTCCATATCTTACTTCCCTTGTATACTAACATAAATCAAAACTTTTATGTGTATTCCTGTATGATGAATATATCTTCTTTGCTTTTAATTAATTCAACACCATAATACTTTTAGGAAGCAAATTCTTAATTATGTAATTTGTCGTGAACATCATAACATTTCTTTCATTCCAAAATATTCATGGAACTGAGTACTTCGATTTTGAATCTCAATTCTTAATTTTATCATTTTCCAAAAAGCCCTGAATATTCATGATTTCTGTTTGTGTGTGTGTGTTTTTTTTAACACTTAACTTTCTCTCTGGATTGCTTTATGTTGTGCCATTTAAGTCTATTCAAAGTATTCAAAGTTTTATTTGAAAGCTATATGTTCTTTTCAATGTCCCAACAATTTCCAAGTTCCTCTGTAAATATGATCAATATTTTAAACCTGCAATCTTAATTTCTCCCTCTTATATATTCTTCATTGTACTAAATATATTAAAAAGATCCCTTTTGGACATTTTCTCTTATTCTGATGTTATCTTTAAAAGCTTTTGCTAATTATGGATAGTATTACTTAGTGTGAGAAATTTGTTAATTGTGGCTAACATACCTTGAGAGAGGAAAGAATGAGGGGGGCAGAAGATAGAAAGAGAAAATAAAAGGAGCACAGAGAGGAGGGAGAGAGGACAGAAGAAACGGGCTTAGGGAGAGGGATAAGGAGGGCAGGAGAGAGGTAGTGGAACAGCGAACATGAGAGAGAAAGAGAGAGAGGGGGGGGGGGGGGAATCTTGAATCTGCAAACAATGTTTCAATTCCTCTTTTTCTCAGAAACTAATCAAAATACATAAAAACTTATACTGATATTGCATAACATTTAAGTCACATAATAAGCTTTCCTATATCATTCACTACTTCTTAAATATTCATTGTTACATTAAATTTAAAGGGAGTCGATTAATGACACTAAACAACACTTACTTTTAAATTTTTCCGGAACATGTTTCAGAGACTTTGCCTTTATCCTCAGCCAGCCATCGACTTCGGCCATTGATGGCCGACTGAGGATAGAGGCAAAGTCTCTGAAACATGTTCCGGAAAAATTTAAAAGTGTTGTTTAGTGTCATTAATCAACTCCCTTTAAATTTAATTTACCATAACAACACTGTTTTCAACACTTCCAAGAAAGGAATTCATTGTTACGTTTCTAAATTCTTCCAAGTTTGCTTTGTTGCAATATCTTAACTATTCCTTTTTTCATATGAGCACATGGCACATAATATGTATAGAATATCTAAAAATTCATAATCAGTAAAGGAAGTTATATGTATGCTTCACATCAACTGTTTTCTACTATTTCCTTTACTTTGGTCCTGTCCTGCAATTGTTATTCCTCCTGCTGAAGGACCATTTGCTCTTACATTTGGAATGAGTTATTCTTCACTGCAGAACAATATGTAGTTTGAATTATGGAAAATTAATTCAAGTTAAGCACTCATATTGTTTCACTCACAAATTTATCATTGTGTTGCCAGTAAGTTGGTAAGTGGAAAATATGACTGCTTAACAATGACTCATTTTCCATAATTTAATTATTTGCTTCACTAAGTGTAAGTTTCAATGATTTTCAATTTAAATATGTTTTTTATTTTCTTTATGTTTTACAATATTATCAATTAATTTGGGTTACTCAGCAAAAGTTAATAGAAGTTAACTTACACACTAAATTATTGAAAGTAATTAGGAACATTACCAATTAATTTGGATTAACCAGCAAAAATTAAAAGAAGTTAAACTACACGGTAAATTATTGGAAGCGATAAGAAACAATGAAGAACTTTAAATTATTGAAATTTGAGTGTATCAATGTTACTTTAGTTTCATTAAGTTTTTACTCAGAACATTTTTGCAAGATGCCCACTTGCTGACAGAGCTGACAATGTAGATGATTGCGTTCAAAACATATCCTGAGTGAAACCTTAGTTAAGTGTTATCAATCCACTATTAATTTCAATTATTTATTTGGAAGGCTGAATGAATGACATATTTCAGAACACTTTTTTGTAATCTTTAATACCAAAGTGAAATTTGAAAATAGCAGTGATTGAAACACGAAAGCAAAACCAAACTGCAAGCTAATTATTTATAGCTATTTTGGAAATTTCACCAGTTCAGTTTCTGGCTAACATTATATCACATACCTTCCAAAAAAGGCAACTTTCATGTGATCCCTTGTGAGGACATCTCTAATGCCCTTCACCTTGATGATATAGCCCTCAATTTGTACTAGCTCATCTGACAAAATGAGCTTGTTCTCTTGTAGAAGTCCTGAGAAATAAGCATATGAAATAAGTTCTAATGAGGCAGTCAGTTTTACATATCACCTAACAATTAAATCTTCTATATCTCCATTCTATTCAAATTAGAAACAACTTAAATTACAACACATATGTATATGCAGTTGATTTAATCTTTCTAGCAATTGTCAACTACTTATCAGATGTAGAGCTGTGTGATAATATGACAATTGAATGGGAATATTGAGAAACCCCACATTTCCATTTTTTTTTTTTTACAAAATTGAGTTAAATATATAGGCCAATCATAATGTAGAGAAACCCATTATGTTCTGACATTTGTGGCCAATGTGTCACCAAAACTGAAGAGAAACCCCACATGTACAAAGGATACAGGCTTTTTCAGAATTTTAATTTATCAGCACTGTTTCAAACAAAGAGAGACTAATAATCGGCCTCCTACTCTTTGATTTAATCAATTGCTATTGTTGATAAAATGTCAGACAGTGGTGATGTTAGTGCAGAATGTGAGGAAATGCAGACATTCCAACTGGCGGAACCGTTTGTAATTCCACCAAACCCTGACTCAGGCTTATCAAGATAATGTGCCTATAAATGAGAAGAAAATGCAATACCTACGACAATTTGTGCCATTCTTAGCAAAAGATGAAATCATTCAGAGCTTCTACGACAAAATATACAATTGGCCAACATGTGTCAAAGAATGAACCTTGTGTAGAATATAATGCCAAAGAGTTCTCTTTGGCACAGTTTGTTTCATTTTTTTTCTTGTCAGCTATATAGTGGGGGTTAAACAATAATTTATGCATATTACAAAATATTGAGAAAGGCCACATGTTCACTAAATAAATATGCATATTACAAAATATTGAGAAAGGCCACATGTTCACTAAATAAATGTTAACATATTTTCAAGAAAATGGTTCAAGAATGTCTACAGTGCAATGGCATGCTTCCCTCTACATTCATTTCAACAACAAAAAAATGAGGACAAAAACTAACTTTAAGCATAATTTTAAAAAATGGAACGTTTTTTGTATCTCCTGAAAAATTTAATTTTTTGGACATATAGGGTTTCTCAATTTATCTAATGCTGTTTTGAAATGATTGAGTGTCATTTCTGACTAAGGCAAAGTATCTTAATATGGTTATTTTTTTCAACTTCTTCCTCCCTGTTATTTTTATACTCTAAAGCAAACATATGGTTATGTACATTACAAATAAATTATTTAGGAACTGAAACACATTGGTAGAATTTATTTCTGAAAGGTACCTGAATAAATCAAATATAAATGAGACTTTTGTTCCCAAACTACAGTGTCCTGCTTTGGAAATGCGCCTAGCATAACATATTGGCACTTCCTGATGCCATCAGCATAAAAAGAGCAGGGTTTTGTCATCAACCAGTTACACATGAAGCCTTCCACACCAGCATCATCCTCAAATCTTTGGCCTTCCAGTGCCTTCTTGAGTGGCGCAAAGAGATGAAAATCACAAGGCAACAAGTCTTTCTCGGCAGACCTTGCTTAGTGCCTCTTGCAGATGTACCAACTTTTGTTCAGTCAAGAGGTGAGGTACCCAATGGATGCACACTTTACAAAGCCTAAGCTGTTTGCAATTGGCAGCTCCTATAGCTTATTTCAACCCAATGGGAAATTTATGCTACCATCAAATACTGATCACCTTCAATTAGGTTACAAATGGCTTCAATCTGTTCTTCCATAATGCTTGTTCTTGGACGATTATCATGACTCTCATTTTCAACCAATTCACAGCCTTCCTTGAATCCTTATGCCAAGCAAACACACGAGCCCTTGAAAGTATCTGTTCATCAAACTGTGCTCTCAATTTCTGCAAAATTTCAGCCGGTTTCACACCTTCACCAGCAAGGAATTTGATGATGAGTTGTGCAGTTGAAGCATGTACCCATTACTGTGTGAGCAGAACTAACAAATGGATCTGTAGCAGTTAACTCCTGCTCATCCCAACTCCTGATATCACCAACCAAACCATTGACATTGTAGTGTGCTCTGTTCAAAATTACACGCTTATAACAATAAGTCTTGTTTATATTTGATTTACCTTCGTATTGTGACTTTGTGGGTTCGTGAAATGAAAAGTCCAATTTCACCACTCAAAAATGTTCTTTATTTCCACCGACTTACAGTTTAACACTTGCCAATTACACAGAATTACGTGCTGCACACAATTACAATTCACCAGTTCGTCCGTTACAATTTCCTTGTACTCGCGATTACGTAAACTCCGATGCACGCACAGTCTTCTCGTTCATTAACACGTCCTTCGCTAGCACGTCAAACACTGACTGCCTGTCTCTCTGAAACCCTTTTTATAGGACTGTCACCGTGCTTCTAGAAGTCTCTGGTTTTTCCCACGAAAGATCCGGAGGGCAGAAGAAGGGGAGAGAAGCGCCTAGGGACAAGCGACCCTTCCCTAACCACCCCTCAGTCAGTGACAGAGACTAATGGGAGGCGTGGCTGGTTTCCCCACAGCTGTGGGCCTCATGCCTACCGCTAATTGGGTGACACTGCTCCCTCCTCAAAGCTGGTCGTCCCGAACAGCACCATCGTAGCGGGCTAGTCGATCCAGGTGTACCACCAACATCTTTCCTCGGGGAACCTTCTGGGTGCGGTAGACCACGTCGTTGATCCTCTTCACAACCCGGTACGGTCCTTGCCAGGGCTGCTGGAGCTTCGGGCAGCGTCCCTTGGTCCGGGTAGGACGGTACAACCAGACCAGGTCACCTTGCTGGAACCCTTGGCTGTTGGCTTGCCTGTCATACCTGGTCTTCATGCGGTCGCTCGCCTTCTGGATGTTCTGGCGAGCCATCTCGTGCATGTTGTGGAGATGGTCCACCAAGTTCTCCACATACTCGGTCGCTGGCTGTTTCGCTTCCGGAGGGCTTCCAAAAGCCAGGTCACAAGGGAGGCGTAACTCTCGGCCGAACATTAAGCTGGCTGGCGTCATCCCAGTTGTGTTGTGTGTAGACGAGCGATAGGCCAGCAAGAACAGTGGCACCTTGACGTCCCAGTCTCGCTGATGGCTGGCCACGACTTTCCTCAGGTGTTCCTCTAAGGTCTTGATGTACCTTTCGACCATGCCGTCCGATTGGGGATGTAGAGGCGTAGTGCGAGTCTTGTTCACCCCAAGCCTTTGTAATGCCTCCTTCATTAGGTTGGACTCAAAGTTGGTACCCTGGTCACTGTGTAGCTCTAACGGCACCCCAAATCGACAGAACACTTGCTCCACGAGGCAGTCTGTGATTGTCTTTGCCTCTTGGTTTGGGATGGCATACACCTCCGGCCACTTGGTGAAGTAGTCCACGACCACCATTAGGTACTTGTTGCCTCGGTCGGAAACTGGGAACGGTCCAGCAATGTCAACGGCGAGCCGTTCGAATGGCGCTCCGACGTTGTACTGCTGCATGCGACCCCGGCTCCTAGTCTGGGGGCCACGACTCGCCGCGCACACGTGACACTGACGGCACCATCTCTCAGCATCTGCTCGGAGTCTCAGCCAGTAGTAGCGCTGCCGTAGTTTGTCAATCGTTCGGTTCGCTCCCAGGTGTCCTCCCGAAGTACCAGCGTGCACTTCCTCCAGGACTTCCGGACCTTACTCCGGGGGAGTACCAACTGCTCTCTCTGCGTCTTCCCATCGGGTGATTCCCATACCCGGAACAGCACGCCCTCTCTGGTCTTCAACGAGTCCCATTGGGCCCAGTACGACTTGTAGGTGGCGCTCCTCGGTGCGATGTCCTCCCAGGTTGGTCTCATCCCTGCCTCCACTTCCCTCAAGAGTGGCCCCAAGTCTGCGTCCGCCAGCTGCTCCCTCCTCAGGCCTGCGCTATCCCAGCCTTCAGCAGGCACTGCCACAACTACTCGGACTGCTGCGGCACGCTCCATCTCTTCCACTCTTGTGCACTGGCCGCACTCTTCTGGACAGGGTCTTCGGGACATGGCGTCTGCGTTACCGTGGCTCTTCCCTCTACGATGTTCCGAGGTGAAGTCGTACTCCTGCAGCCTCTGGACCCAACGTGCTGTCTGGCCTTCCAGGTTCTTAAAGGTCAATAGCCAGGTTAGGGCGGAATGGTCAGTCCTCAGGTGGAATGGCTGACCGTACAGGTACTTGTGGAAGTGCTCCAATGTCTTTACTACCGCCAGTAACTCCCGTCGGGTGACGCAGTAGTTCTTCTCTGCCTTGGATAGCGTCTTGCTGTAATAGGCTATTACCCGCTCATGGCCGTCCTGGATCTGCGACAGGACACCTCCAATGCAATGGTCGCTGGCGTCGGTATCCACAATGAAGGCGCCACCCGGTTGTGGGAAACCCAAAATTGGAGCACAGCACAGGGTCTCCTTTAGGTGCTGGAAAGCGTTTTCGGCGTCCTCTGTCCACACATAAGGCCGGTGTTCCTCCGTCAGGCGGGTGAGGGGTTTTGCGATGTTGGAGAACCCCTTTATGAAGCGGCGGTAATAACTGCACAACCCCAGGAAACTGCGCAACTCTTTCCTATCCTTTGGGCGAGGCCAATCTCTCACAGCCTGTGTCTTCTCCGGGTCTGTGGCCACTCCGGTTGCCGAGACTATGTGGCCCAAGTAGTTAACTTCCTTGCGGAAGAGCTGGCACTTCTTCGCGTTCAGCTTCAAGTTGGTCGCTTGCAGTCTCTGTAGCACCTTACTCAGATTCTCGAGGTGATCTTCAAAAGTCTTCCCGACGATGATGATGTCGTCCAGGTATAGCAGGCAGGCATCATAAGTCAGCCCTCTCATCACTGACTCCATAAGGCGCTGGAAGGTAGCTGGTGCGTTGCAGAGGCCAAAGGGCATAACCGTGAACTGCCAGAGCCCTTGGCCCGTCGAGAATGCAGTCTTCTCCTTGTCTCTCGGGTCTAGAGCTACCTGCCAGTAGCCCGACTTCAGGTCCAGGGTCGAGAACCACTGTGCACCAGCTAGCGTGTCCAGGGTGTCGTCAATCCGGGGTAAGGGAAAACAGTCCTTCCGGGTGACGGCGTTCAGCTTTCTGTAGTCTACGCAGAAGCGCAGCTCGCCGTTCTTCTTCGTCACCAAGACTACAGGGGAACACCAAGGGCTGTCGGACTCTTCAATCACTCCCCTGGATCTCATGTCCTCCAGCATGTCTCGTACCGCCCCTTGCTTCGCCAGCGGAACGCGTCTATGTGGTTGCCGAATAGGCCGGGCGTCTCCGGTGTCGATGCGGTGAAGCACTTTGTCCGTGCGGCCGTAGTCACTATCGCCTTGGCTGAAGACGCGCTCGTATCGCCCCAGTAGTTGTCGAACCTGCTCCAGCTGTTCTGCGGTCAGGTGGTCGGCCGCCCTCTCCAGTAAGCCTTCTAGCCGGGGCCCCAGGTGTTGCTTCTTCGCCGGCTCCTGTGTCTTGTCGATTGCTGTTACGCTCACTACGGGCTCGCACGTTCCCAACTCCGTCCCGGCCTGGACGTCGTGATCGGTGTCCGTTGGATTTAGCAGTCTCACTGGCACCTCCTCTCGGCACGGCAGCAATGCCCTGGCTACACACAGTCCGTGTACAGGCGTCTTCTGGTCCAGCATCATGTTCCTGGTTCTCTGGCCCTCAAGTCGCGCCGTCACCACCACCTCGCTCCTCGCGGGAACAACCACGTCTTCGTCCAAGACGACCCTGCACATTCCAAGGCGCTCTTCGGGTTGACGGAGTATAACCTCTTCTCCGTTAAGCCGCAGGACCTTCTTGCCGACGTCGACCGTCGCCTCATGGCTCCTGAGGGCATCCAGTCCCAGGATCACCTCCTCAGCCACCTTCGCGACGAACACCCACAGACGAACGGCACTCCGTCCCAAGTTCAGCTCCAGCAGGGCCTCCTTCTCCACAGGCAAGGTGTCACCCGATGCCGTGACAAGCTGGTATGGCCGGCTTGGCTTCCTTGTCGGCAAACCCTTCGCCACGTCAGGTCTGATGATGGTCACGGCCGCCCCGGTGTCCACCAGCACGCGGCACGGCTTTCCTCTTATCCAACAGTCCGCGATGAGGCTGTCATCCATACGCCGGCTGACGGCGCGCAGTGTCACTCGAGGGGATGGTGGTGATGGCGCCGACGTGCCCCTCTCCACGACGGCCCTTACTCGTTTCCCGGCTGCTCTTCCCGGTGTGGGCAGTCTCTCTGCAGGTGTCCGGGCTGTCCACACCCCCAACACAGGCCACTAGGTGTTCGCCGGCGTCCCTCAGCTGGTCTTCTGTCTCCGGCGTAGCGGACACTCCTCGTTCTCGACGTCGGGATAGATGTTACTTTGGCCGCCTCCATCCTTAATGCCGCTGTCAGCGCCTCGTGGATGGTTTTATATTCCCCGAGCATTAGGCGCTGACGAATCTCCGTGTCCCGTACTCCGTCGACAAAATTGTAGGCGGCTTCCCGGGATACGAACTCCAGTGGCAGGACAACCAAGGCCTTGCTAGCCAGCTGCTCGATCGCAATGGCGAACTCCTGCAGCGTCTCCCCCGGCTGCTGTGACCTTGCCTTTAGCTGGCTGCGGTATGCTGCGGCTAAGCGGTGGTTCCCGAAGCGATCCTCCAGGGCTTCCCAGATGTCCTTGGGCGCCGCCGTCGACTGCACCGCGTTTAGGACTTCCGCGGCTCTTCCCTGGAGGCTGGCTATTAACTGTGTGGCCTCCTCCTCCAGTGACCATCCGTTGTGCCTGGCCACTGTGTCGAACTGGCGGCGGAAGACCTCAAACGTTGACGCGCCGTCATACTTGGGAGGTTTGACGCGCGGCGATGTTATGTCGCGTCCCGGTGCGTCGGTCTTCAAATCCTTCAACCTCCTGCCGACGACGTCCTCCACCATGGCGCTCAGGGACTTGGCGCTGTTGTCGGCCTTTCCTTCCAGCTCATTAACGCGGCTCGCGAGGTCTCCGACGCGTTCGTCCACCTGGCCGATCCGCCTGCCGAGTCCCGTGACGTCCTCCCTCACGCCGGCCAACTGTTCCTCAAATTTCGCGGCGAGGGCCTCGTTCGCAACCTTCATTTCTTCCATCTTCTCCGTGAGGTTATCGTTAGCCGTCTTCATTTCTTCCAGCTTTGCGGCCAGGTTGTCATTTGCCGCTTCTGTTTTTGTTGTTAACTCGTTCATCTTCGCGGCCAAGCTGTTATTTGCCGCTTCCGTCTTCTCTGTTAATTCGGCCTTCATTTCCATCATCTTCTCCAAAATTTTTTCCAATGCCGCGTCCATGGTTGGAATGTTCGGTGATGTTATCTTCCCGCTTCCTGACACCAGTGTGACTTTGTGGGTTCGTGAAATGAAAAGTCCAATTTCACCACTCAAAAATGTTCTTTATTTCCACCGACTTACAGTTTAACACTTGCCAATTACACAGAATTACGTGCTGCACACAATTACAATTCACCAGTTCGTCCGTTACAATTTCCTTGTACTCGCGATTACGTAAACTCCGATGCACGCACAGTCTTCTCGTTCATTAACACGTCCTTCGCTAGCACGTCAAACACTGACTGCCTGTCTCTCTGAAACCCTTTTTATAGGACTGTCACCGTGCTTCTAGAAGTCTCTGGTTTTTCCCACGAAAGTTCCGGAGGGCAGAAGAAGGGGAGAGAAGTGCCTAGGGACAAGCGACCCTTCCCTAACCACCCCTCAGTCAGTGACAGAGACTAATGGGAGGCGTGGCTGGTTTCCCCACAGCTGTGGGCCTCATGCCTACCGCTAATTGGGTGACAGTATTAAATATAGGTTAACACTATTAATCCACCTTACAGATTACAAGAAAACTTTTGTAACTGTTCCCTACAAGTATTTTTATTAGTCTATAGTGTGTGATTAATCAATTTTTATATGAAAGAAAGGAAATAATATTTATGCAAATGAAGATTTGCGAAACATGTCCTCAAAATAGGTACGAAAGTGAAGCAGATGTGTAAGAAATACGACTCATCTAAAATTTAATATTTATGCTGTTTATTTATCTAAGGCAGTTGGTTTTAGGTGGAAAATGTTGCAATTTAAAGTATATTTAGCTCATATATTTCAATAGGAAAATGAAACTTTAATGTATAGCAAAATTCAAACTCTTTCCAAATAATTTCTGAAAAAAAAAAGTACCTAAAGAGTCAATATTTTTACCATTTTTCTGCTAGAATATTTTCAGTAGTTAGTATTTTTCTTAGAATAACTATATTTTGGAGAAAATACTTAAAGTGATATAGCTGCTTAAATATTGATATTAGAGCTTTGTTTTACATTGGTCTATAATAATGATTATGCCCAGAAATATACAGGTTTCTAGGATTCAGTACAAGTCCAGACAAGTCACACAATTCCCTGGTTCCCTTAAATACTTTTTACAATGAAGAACAATTCAAACATACTTTTTATAATATAAAATAATTTTGAGTCGAACTAATACCTTGTAGTTCACATTGGAGAATAAAATGGATTAAGTGCTGAATTGGTCAAAAAAGAAAATTGATAAATTCAAAAAGCAACAGAGATGCAGACAAGTAACTACTATGTCCTCAATCAGTAATAAAACTTCATACAGAAAATTTCCATACCACCGCACAGCTACAAACCTTTTCCAAGTCTTCAAAGAACATAGCATTACTTTGGCTCTACAGAACAAACTTGTGTACAATACCTTTTGAAATCACATAATACAAAAGAGAAACCACAGACAAAAACTCAGGTGTATATGGATAAATTGCAAACAGCTTTTACATTGTGGAAACGTAAAGTCAGAATGAAAAATTCAATGCCATAGCCGGGATTTGAACCACGGATCTTCTGGTTTCCGTCCAGCCGCACTACCATTGTGCTACTATGGCCAACATTCCGATATGACATTAAATTCACCAACTGAATCGTATTTTTCCCGGTAAACCACTTAGGAGTTCTCATAAACACATGAGACAACTACCTTAATGGCGACTTACTATATTGCAAGTACTTTAAGGCCCGGGCTTTATAGTTAACCACTATTAGGTCAATTGATGGAAATTGTTCTTTCACACTGGCCATGTGTAGGCTAAATTGTGGAAACGTAAAGTCAGAATGAAAAATTCAATGCCATAGCCGGGACAAAATAAAAATGAATTGGAACACTAGGCTTAAAGAGCATTTTAGGAACATCAAGAACAAGAAATAGACCAATCAGCAGTAGCATACCATTTTTGGAATGAGAATCAAGATACAGAACAAGAAATCCAGTTATTAACATGGGGGAAAAATAGTCATAAAGAAATATGACACTAACAGAGATGCTCCAATCGCCACCAAGGAGTTCATTCAATCAAAATTCAACTGTCGACACTGAGTGAGGAAGTTAGGAAGGTCCTAACAAAATGCATTCTAGGTAAACACTAGCAATATCAGGTAAGTCAGCTGCCCCTTATTCTCGAGTTTTATGCAATCCATTTTTATACTCCAACATGAAAACATCGACCCCATTACTAGGTTCTACCTGCACATTTAACATGGATGTTAAACACTTAATGAAATTAGTACTAATATAGATGTTATCACATCGCCTGTAATATATACATAATCAGACAGCTGACGTTTGCACATCTGCAAGTGTTCACTGGAACCAGCAAATACTATATGTTAGACAGAATGTTTATCTTACAAGTTACTAGATAGCTCAGTTGGAACGAGTGCAAAACTATAATTTCATTTGTCTGCTGTGGTGGTTTAAATCCTCTGCATAGGTATACTAATATTTTTAACATGTAATATTCACAATTTGCAATTATTACTCTGAAAATTGTTGTTATTTTTATTTTTAATTGTTTTATTTATGTTTTATGGCATTGTTTGATGTTTCTTTATTGGTGAACTACAAGTAGATAGTTGTTTAAACACACCTACAGATAGGTGCAATTGAAATAAGGATCATTTATACACATTTGAACACAGAAAACATGGAAATTACAGTATCAGAGTTTAAGATGGAAGTTAAACACTATTTTGCAGACATAGAATTATTGTGCTATTAAAAATGTTGTTTCAAATTGGTATGTTTTGTAGAGCTGGAATGACCCTTTTTCTATTCCTGGAACATGAAAGAAAGTACTCGAACTGATGACCTTCTTGGGTAATGCATGCCCTCAGGGACTTAATAATTAAATTATTGTGAATTCGGTTTCCAAGTTTTGATGAACATAAAAAAAGAGTATTTACAGTGCTGAGACTCGAACCTGTGTCACTGTGTGTTAGGGCACAGGAAACATCATAATCCCATTGAATTATTTCGAGACTTACCTGAAAGCACATTCTGGGTTCAGTAGCACAACTTGTATGCCTGCGCTATATCTTTGCTACTTTGCAAGTTATCGTGCTTGATTTAGCCTTTTAAGACGCTTTTAATCATTTGCTGGATGTTTTAATATTATTGCATGAATGGCAAAAGCTCTTATACATGTTAATTGAGACACATGAGACAGTTTAAGCAAAAATGTAAATAAACTGTTGTTTAATAATATGTCCATTTTGACTGTATGGTTCCATGATGGATGAGGCATGTCTCTAAATTTTCCTAACTTTTGGCAGCCAACCTCTGCTCTAAGTACAAGAATCTGCCATTTTCTTTGTAGCTGACGTTAGTGTACTCATATGATAGGTCCACTTTTTCCGAGGCATTTACTGAATTATTTTGCCATGTACACACTAATAAAAAGTTTGTAGAATCGCCTGGAAACCGGCATTCGCTCTCAGTAAAGGAGTCGTATGTTTTTGAGGTTTACTTTAGCAAGCAGTATGGTTTGTCCCTTAAACTGTTATTACTCTGAAATTTGCGCATTCCTCTTTCTAAGAATGTCAAGCAATACAGTTTAGTAAGCACAAAACTGGACTAAGGCTCACATGCCGTTTGATGGGTGGCCTACCTTCCAAAAAAATACAGCTTGGCTGACTCACCTGGTATATGGAGCATGGAGTACTAGTTCAACTCAAAATTATACTAATTTTGTGCTTCATTGTATCATAAGTCCATACTCATTAAGAATACTTTTTATACATTCTGCATACTATTTAATACTCACCCTGTACATATGAAACAGAATCACGGACATAGTCTTCTATCTCCACAAAGATATCATTTATCTTCTTCTTAGCTTTCACAAAGATCTGAAGTGGAGAGGAAGAATCATGTATAGTACGGATGTCAGCAATTTGTTCTCCCGACATATGTGAGATTGTGCGATTTATATAGGCAGCCATTATACTACAACAAGGAACTAGGTGCGTCTCAGGTGCTCATGCAGGTTTGCAAACTGAAACATTTACAAAACAAAAAAAAACCACACATAGTAAAAGGGAGAAGCAAAATACAACATGCTACATATCAAGCTAAAGAAATATTGCTTTTATGGGCAAACACAAGTAAAATAGGTAAAGTTAAGCAATGATTCTAAGCTATTTATCTGAAGTCATATTTAATAGAAAAATAACATTCATAAACTATGTTAGTTAACTATACAAATATTTAAACCTGTGGGAGAAATAATTTAGGGAAAAATAAATAGAAATAATCTCTATAATTTTGTGGTTGTGTTTACACATATCTATAGCAACTGGAGATCATTACAAGCTTTGGAATTTTTTTATACAACCAACTTCAAACATTTTAAATTCTAAATCTAAATAATTCAAACTTTAGCAGGTCCCTTCACATCCCCATACAAAACAATTTTAAGCAATCTTCTGTAAGTTAGTTTGTTTTTGATAATGATGTATAACAGTGCCTGTGATCAAGTGAAACCACACACCATACCGTTTCCAGAAGATCAGGTTCTATCACAATGTTAAAAGACTTACTGAGTCATATTTTATTAAAACTTAATACTTCATTCATGTCAACTATTAAAAACAGCAACATTTTTGGGAACGTTCCAGTCCCATTCTCAGCTGATTGGCGAGTGACCATTTATCTTCACAATTAGCTGTCGTGCTGACTGCTTGTAATTGGCTCCCTCTCTCGGAATATTTTCTACATAAAGTGCATTAGATCACTCACTGATGGCATGTCAAAATTTCAAACATGTACATTGTTCTTTACAATAAAAATTTTCTTCCTTGTTGGAAGTTCAAGTTTTGTTGTTATGGTTTTAGTGGTTCTCATTCCAGAAATGAAAAGCAACTGTTGATTTTTCTATTTATTTATATCTTATGTTCCTTCTGTGTTCTGCTAATCTAGTTTTTACATTTCTTTTTGTCAATCTAAATAGAATTTGTCACAATCCTCATAATCTATACTATACATACCTGATTTCTGTTTTGGTGAGATTGTTTTTTAAAGGATTGAAAAGCAACTCTGATTTTTCTATTGTTTATATTTTGTGTTCCTTTGGTGTTATTTTAATTGAGTTTTTAAATTACTTTTTAACAATACAATATAGTATTTGTCACATACTCTGATTTTTGTTCTGTTTTAATAAATGTCTTTTAATAATGAAATTAGTTCACTTATAATGCTTTTAATTCTAACAATTTGTATCAAATGATTTAATAATTTAAGAATTGTGCCTACACTTTCAAACTGG
Source organism: Mantis religiosa (assembly GCA_030765055.1). Lineage (NCBI taxonomy): Eukaryota > Metazoa > Arthropoda > Insecta > Mantodea > Mantidae > Mantis > Mantis religiosa. The sequence goes on from JAUKNK010000806.1 coordinate 29,190, forward strand.
AAGATATTAACTGTGCACCTGTGTTCTGCATAAGGACTTAGTGCAAATCGACAACTTGACAGCTTGAGGATAACTAACCAATGTAGACATTTTGATCAATTTCATGAAAATGAAGACTGCCTTGTCCTTCATTTTTATACCAAAAACTGAGTAAGAAAATCACAAGGAACTAATTCTTAAAATTGCCAAGGCCATGGAATCATATACAGCAGTTAAAACCCCAAGTTGAGGGACAGTAAAACATGAGTAAAACAATTTTTCACACTCAATAAGCTAAAAAATTTTGTTTGAGAGAAGGTTAAATGTTAAAAATCAAACTTTGAATGTACTGCACTGTGTTTTAACATTACAAATACTGTATATTGCATAAATATCTGTACATACAGGTCTGTAATTTTGCTCTTTTACTGTAATTAAAGTTTATTTTGGCTGGACCGTAGCTCAGTCAGTAGAGCACCTGCCTGCCATGCGAGGGTTCTGGGTTCGATTCCCAGCTGGGAGTGGGAAGGTCCACCTGAAGAACCAGTAGAACATCAGCTGACGATGGGAACGCGGAGTCCTTGAAACATGTCCTAATTTCAAAAGTAAATAGAGCTTAAGTGCTTTTACAGTTCGAGAATTGGTTTAAAAAAGTTTTTTGATAGAAGATATGATATTTGGGAGAGTCAACAAATTCAAATATTTAGGAGCTATAATCGATAATACATGTAGACTGCAGGAAACTATCAAAGATATAATACAGGCAGAAAATAGAGCACATTTTGCAGATATTAAAATGATTTTAAGTCAGCAAATTACAAGAACTAAAAAAATTAAAATTTGCAATACACTGATTTGCCAGTAGAAACATATGGCATGGAGACATAGCCTTTAACAAGTACCATAGAGGAGTCCTTAGGGCCTTTTGAAAGGAAAATTTTAAGAATTCAGGACCTGTCAGAGAACATGAATGGCAAATAAGAAACAACAGAGAACTGGAGGAGCTTATTGGAGTGCAAAACATAGATTTGTAAAGTCCCAAATACTAAGGTGGCTAGGGTCTTGTATGGAATGCCAGAGAGTAGATCCCTAAAAGAATGTTGCATGGTAGGAGGAGGGTAGGAAGACCAAAACTGAGTTCTTGGATGGAGTCATGGATTTGGAAATTATGAAAGTAAGAGGATGGAAACTAACAAGTGACAGATGGAAAGCTGTTGTTCAAGCAACCAAAACCCACTCAGGGTTGTACAGTCTCAGAATAAAAACTTTTTATAGCAAGACTAACTGCTAATAAGCTTGTACGTATCCTTGGTTTGACGTTAATCTTCTTTTTATGATTTCAGAGCAACAATACAGGACATATTAATCTTCTTTGTATAGTCTAAGATTAAGGATCATGTTACACACAAGACAGCAACTGACTACTGAGACTTCCATGAGAATATTTTAACCATGCTACTGTCACTGGAGATGTCTACTGCAGAAGTAGACAAAACATCTGGGAAGGAGGAGCCCAGCAAATTATTGTTACAAGTCAGAGAATTTCTTTAATTTGTATTTATAAACCTTAATAGGCTCTCGATAAAGGCAAGTATGATGACGTGACACAGTGGATAGGATGTCTGTGTTATTCCCAAGGCCTAATGAATCATAAAGATAGCTGCAATAGCTACTTTAGAACAATGTTTTAACACATTTCATCTGTGATCCCCTGAACAGATTCCTGTTCACAAGTAGTTTGGCCAACAACATGGTTATCACTATAGAGATGGTTTCACTTCTGACCAGTGTCATCCAGGTCACCTAGAATGGCAAACTGAGCATTTTGTACATCATTTTGTTTTATATTCTGGAACATGAAAGGTCACCTAGAATGGCAAACTGAGCATTTTGTACATCATTTTGTTTTATATTCTGGAACATGAAAGGATTGATCAGGAAAGTGAGCTTCTGCATTTTACCAACTCACATGCTCTAGACCATATCTTAGTCAGGGAAACATCCAAACATCCACTTGTGCTGGGTTATGGTTGCTTCAGGACAGATAGTGTGGGTTGCCATGAGGAAGTAGGGTGATCCTTGGGAGGCAAAACAGGTACACAGACCTATCAAGATCTCCAAACTTCAAACTGTAAAGGAGACATTGGCTTGTGGGGACCTCAATGCACAGAAGTCTTAATGGTGTCTACATGCCACCCATTCTCAAAGATCATCTCACTATCCTAGATCTACATCCTAATGTTATTCTGAAGAGAACAACAATGCCAAGTATCCATGTTGACACTGTAGATACCAGGCATCTTACTGTAGATGAAATAGCCAATGCATTTATATGCATGATAGATGCAGACCGGCTCAGAGTAGAGTTCCTGATAACCCATATACCATCTTGGAGATCCAAAACTGGTATCACTTATTGACTTCGCAATCATTCATCACTCCAATTAACGCACTTCACTCATATGACAATCCCATGTTGGCTGAGATCAACACAAGTATCGCCAGTCATGACTTCTTAGTTCAAGTCCAGAGAAGTTGAATGAAACACGGTCCCTTCTAATCCAGAATCACCAACATCCCATCCCTGGAAACCTCTATTATGGTATGAATTTTTTACAACCTAACCATTCAGATACCAACACCTTCTAAACTCAAATGTTTTAGTCAATCTCTGCAACCTGATCTGCTGCCTGCACACTCTACCTATCTCTGAATGCCACAAAGGCAAAGAGTTTCTAGGTACAAGGTACAAGATGTACTTGCACCTTGAAGTGTTTTATAGTTTTCACTACCAAAATGATTTCACCAACATTGTTTGGCAGAAAATTTTGCAGTATCTGAATTTAACACAATAGAAAATCCCAATGAACTTTTGATTTGAGGAGAGAATTAAATGGATAGTTATTGAAGTACACAACATAAAATACAAAATCTTATACGGAAGACCAGCCAAAACATCTTTTCATATTTTTGTAGTGTAAAAAATAAATATATAAGCTGAGGCTTTCACGGCCAGTGTCTTGAAGATGAACGTTGTCTTCCGGGCTTATGGGCCGTGGTCTAGAAGTTGCTGAAGGAACCTTCAAGAACTTCTAGACCACGGCCCATAAGCCCGGAAGACAACATTCATCTTAAAAAATAAATGATTATAGCATGAAAATTAGTTAGAAAAATAGTTTTTAATTTTTATTCATAAACATTTTTGCAAGCAGTCACTTTTCAGGTGGGATACATATTGTTCTTATGCTACTATGTACCACATTATCTAACAAATGAATATCCAGGCTTTTATGGCTTTATTATGCATATTAATCATAAAATAGAGTACGATTTCAACAATAATATTTTATAAATTTTATTTTATTTTTAAGTGGTTCTAAAAATTACTCTGCTTTTCAAAATATGCAATGATCCAATGTAATTAATCAACATTTTGGAACAAATTTCATTATCAAATAAAATGAAGTTTACTGAGAGAATAAACTAGAAGAGCTTTATTTGTAATCAAGACATTGCAACTATGTGCTGACTTGCAAATAATGTTAATGCTTTTCCTAATAAAAGTAAAAATAACGAATGCAGAAATTTTGGGCAAAAGTATAAAAGGAAGTTCAATAAGTGAATGCAAATCATAATTGCTTTAAGAACTATAGACAAGTGAAAATCAAGAGTACAACTAATATATGAAGAAATTAAAAATTAGAATTTCATAGCAGCTCATACCATTCATATTAGATACAAGCTGAATCATGTATACCATTTAACTGCAAAGGATTGATAAAGACACAACAAAACAGGAGGATTTCAAAATGTTACTATATAGAACAAAAGAAAACAATCTGATATATTACATTCACAAGACTTTCTCTACCTACTTAGCAATTTATTTCATGTTGAGATAAACGTTTGCAAAAATGGTTTTATAATACATTTCTTTCTAAGTACAAGGTGAAATAAGGCAATAATTTAGGCTTAAGTTAATACCAAATGCTTTAAGAATGAGTTACTCATTGATGCATGAGCTACTAAGTGATGCCTTTGAAATTCTGTTCTTTTACAAGGACACAAGGAAAAAGCTAGGTGATTACTGAAAAAATGATAAAGCATTTGACAATTCAAAGCTATAATAAATATTCCACTAATAGCAAATGCCACAAAAACCGGCAGACCTAATTTTTATGATTTAACAAGATCTACATATTTTTCATAGAAAGTTTATCCATCTTTCACAAGTTATACAAGAATTAAATCAGACTAAAAACGATTTCAGAGGCTATCCTTTGAAAATTTAAGATATACGTACTACATTTTGCGTCATGTAAATTTCTTACACATATTCCATTTTAATAAATATCTTTAAAAACCACTTCTGAGAATAAAAAATTTCCATGTAAAAGATAGTTTGGGGTTGACCAGCTTTTCTGGAAAGCTTTGCGTCACTTTCTAGACCCCAATCTTAATTACCAATTTAACCAAAACTTGCATTTCAATAAAATATTTAAGTATTAAAAGTGCTTTAATTATTAGGATAACATCAGTAAGAAATTTATTTTTAAAAATACATCATTACAAGCATTTAATTCAGTGAAGAATCTTATCGCAGTTAGAATGATAACCTGGACTTTTAACATCATTTCTATGCAATATACTTAAGCCCCATATAGAGACAACAAAACATTTGCTGCTACAAATTAATTAATATCATTAAGACATTTTACTCATATTTCTAATCAGAAAATTAATAAGATTAAATTCTACCCAAAATAAATCATCTGTAAAAACTGGAATTGTTAACAAAAAAGGGAACTGTTTTCAGTACATCAAATGAATGTAATGTGATACTTTAGAGTTACTTCATTGAGAAGCACTTGCAGAGTTCTGAAAGTCCCATTTATATCTTATGCAATGAATGAATCTCCCAGATTTATAGTTTAATTTTTGCTACCCAGTTTTGCCCTTATCCTAGTGCACATTTTTCTGCCAAGATAAATGAAAATATTCATCATGGAATCTATTCCTATAAATTTCATTCTCTGTTTCAATTCAAATGTAAGAATCTAGCATATGTCACTAGTTAACGTTTTGCTCTTCAAAAGAGCACTTATATATGAGAAAAATACTGGCTACTCATACAACTTTTTACTTTTCTGTTAGAATATCCATAGCATAATTTTATTTTCTGCTTTTTCGTAAGTAATAAATTTAAAAAAAGCAGAATTTGATAAAACTACCTGGTAATATAAGCATGTATATATTTTACAGCATGTGATACAAAAAAAGTTATTTCTTGAATACAAAATTCTTACAAGCCTTACATGATACAGCAAATCTCACAATGTATTCAGCAGATGTGTAGCGCTGTAGTAGCTGTGTTTATGGCATGCACTAAAGATGCTGCTAATGTGTGTACATGCAGTGGTGCCATGGTTAAGAGTGCAGGTCTGCTTTCCAGTATAAAGCACTTAATATATTATGAGAAATAGTTAAATGAATTGTTTCTCATTCACAGCAATCTATATATGTATATAAATAGATAAAAAAACACACACACTATAATTATTACAATGGTAGCCTCTGACTCCCGAGATTATGGGTTCAAGGGCAATGGATTTTTTCAGTTGTAAACGTCCTTAGAAGCACATAAAAGAACCTCAAGCTGATAAAGTAGCAAGGGCAGTGAGCAAAATTAAGCAGTTCTTTCAAGCCTAATATAGAATAGGATGCTGGGAACCACAGCAGTTAAGGAGCATCCATAAATAAAAACTCAATTTTTTTCTGTTTTTGCTCCATCAAATGCAATATGCAGCACACCCAAACTCCATGTGATTCACAGAAGTCTGTGCAAATGTAACAACTTTGAAAAGGTTTGATTTTAGTGAATGATACCACCACTGATTATGCCACACCCACACGCAAAGGCATAATTCACATGGCAATACACGCAAAGGCATAATCACATGGCAATCTCTCCTTGCACTGGTGAATATTGCTTGCTTTGCTACTCATGAAGCTACAATCATATTGGAGTTCCTAAATCGACAGCTCAGAAGTGAGGGAGATTATCCTTAGTAGGAGATGAATGACAATCTTGCTCATTGTCATCATCCTTTGTGTCCAATCCAGAGAAGAGTACAGCTGTAACCGCAACACATAGCAATCCCTTCTAATCTACTTCTGATATGAAGGAAAATATTCAGTTCCCTGGTTATGCTAAAATAGCTCTGTGATAGATAAATGATACCTGACTTCTATCATGAACAGCAGCTATGAAGCAACACCTTGTAGATGATCACACGTTTTCTCTTGCACTTGCACAGAAAAATATGAATTGTGACAAGGACATGTCCTCAGTATCATAAAATAAAAGTGAATACTGTATAAAGGGATTCTCACTGATTCAAAATACATGGCTAATAATTATCTCTGTCTTGTTGGAGCAGGATATCGAATGTTGGTTGGGTGTATTCCAGAAGCTATAGATAGACAATACTAAATAGCGCAAAATATGGGGACACACTTGAGTATGTTTTGTTTTCCTATGTAAGGATGGCATATCATAATGGAATTATTGAATTCATCCAGGATAACCATCCTATCCACACATGTTGAGCACTTTCAAATTGGCTCTTATAAAGGTACGATATCAACATGACAATTTGCCTCCCTGTTCACCAAATTTGAATCTGATTGAAATTATGTGTACTGAGATAAAGGGGCAGGGGGGTGGAGAAACATAATGCTCATATTTTCCTGCATATAGCCAAAGAACAAGAAGTCGCTAATGGGTGCAAATTACAAATATCTGGGATGTTGTAGGCTCTGATAACATACCGGTATAAGAAGATTGAGGGCTCTGAAGATTGAGGGCAGTTATATATGCTAAGGGTTCATACACCGTTATTAATTTCCTTTTTTATTTACTGATTTCACTTTACAGGATAAAATATGTTTGAACAGATACAAAGTTTTCCAATTAACTCATATAGAACTTTTTGTGGCAAAAAATTAAAAAAACAAATTGTGTTTGTTAATGATGTTGTCAATTGCCAGGATCATATCAGCACTAACAGTGTGCTGGAATTTCATCCACCAGGAGGTTAATGGGGTTGTCATTTTTAAACACACTTAAAAAATCATCACTATGGGCCAAGTTTGAATCTGCAACCTTGGGATCAATAGGCCATCCCCTAACCAGCTGAACCACCAGACCACCTTGTTAGTTGATTTTAATGTATTATCCCCTAAAAGCTTTTTAAATGATTTTGTGTTCCATTATTTACATTAGCATTGTTTGTACATTATGCTGCATGTTATTTATATTTAAAGAAGATTGTACATATGTGTGTTCAGAATCCAAGTCATGCTTGTGGAAAGCAGAGTCTGTTTCTTTTTTTTTTTTTTTTTAATTCATATCCTCCAATGTTAAGTAATATCAGACGGTGAATGAATTGGATGAAATGATGCTCAAAGAGTCCAGGGTCCATGGAGCTTGGAGTTACCTGACATTCGTCTTGAAGGATAATGGAAAACCCCAGAAAAACCTTATCCAGGTAACTCACCCTGACTGAGATTCGAACTCGAGACCTCTTGAACATTAGGCAGACAGGCTACCATCTACACTACCAAGGTGGGCATCTGTGTTTTATTTTTATCTCTAAGGTGTATGTGGAATGAGAATGTCCTATTCTCAATATGTAAAACTGTGTGTATAAGATACATTTTCTCAAAAATTACATAGATGTTTTTAACAAGATCTCTATGGTTAATATATGTTCATATTTGCATTGTGAGTTTGTTTTTAGATGCTTTATTTAAATGATATAAATATTTCTATTTAATTCAATTTGTTTCCCTATTTTTCAATCTGTTTATCTTATGCAGGTCTTTAATTTTAATGGGCACTGATGACCGCTGTAGTTGAACGCCCTTATACACATCATCATCATCATCATCATTTAATTTTAATAAGAGTTGGAAATAATAACATTACCATTTGCACAAATCCTGAAAGTTTCAAACTTTTATGCTCACTATAACCTCAGTAAATGTTTAAGTATGAAAAAAGTAAACTTACGGGAATCAGTGGTCTTCAGAGTTTTACATGTATATGTTCAGAATTTTACTAAAATTAAAAATAATTAAATGAGAGTTGTCGTCTTTTGACACATCTTCTTATGAGTTTTCTCAGCACAAGATTATATATTTTTAAAATATGCATTTTTCAACCCCCTGTATATACCCTTAACATTAGTAATCCTTATGCAGATAAAAAATGTATCTAATAATTTACAGAACTTTTATGAATAATTAGCTATTAATGCATGTTACAGGCTAGCTTTAAACCCTAAAACCTCGCAAAAATATATATACTTTAAAATTTATTTATTTTAACCATCCATGCAAGAACTGTCAATAACCTTTATACGTTAATCTGGTATATTTAGTATGCAGCATATCTTAGATTCCAATCAGTAAATATGCTATAGGCATATTCAATACACTCCCCAAAGAAGAGGGTGGAATTATAATAAGTTGTAAAAATCTTAACCAGGAGAAGGAACATGCACAAGTTTTATTTTTATAAAAACTTTTAATTTGTTTAAATTTTTATTGACACAAACTTTTATTGACAGTTTTATTATTGGTTTTCAAAATATCATATTACAAAAAATATGACAAGAGAGGAGAAACAAGAGGTGAGAGTTAAAGAAGCAAAATGTGAGTTTTAGACAGAACAAGGGAATAAATCTGAATAAGGAGAGAAAGATGGGACTGGAAGGAGAGCATGATGATGTGAGAGAGGGGCAGAAAAGAAATGAATCTCTGTATTTAATGTATTAATGCAAGTACAGATGCACTTCTGCAAGTGGAAAAATAAAGGTAGTAACAATGAAACTTAATACCTTCTTTTTCTGCAGAAACAATATTAAGAGAAGAGAGTATGAGTGGAGCTTTCATCATGGGCCATTATATTTCTGTTTCAATATCTCAAATAACTTTGACCCACCATCTTCCCTATCACATAATCACTGATGTTTACACAATTCTCATGTTTTATACTATTGACAACATGCAATTATGAAACACTTGCTCTGAATAATAACTAATTTAGAATTCATGCAATTTTTACATATTATTACACATTCTGTGAAGTTCTAAATAGTAATATATACCTTGAAAATACTCTTGAGCATTATTTTAAATGACCAGAAAGCTACATAAAACTACTAAATGCATATACTAACTGGGTCTATTGAGCATTCAGTTAAATATAATAACATTCACTGTCAGAGCAACAATGACAGACCCTTGTTGGCTGCTTACGAAGCACGACACAAGCAAAAGGAAATATAGGTCTACATAGACAATTCTAATGATGCATCTCTACTTAAATTCAAATATTTTCAAACATTTGCAATATGTTATATAATTTAAAACATAGGACTGCTGCATATTTGCAGCACACATGTAACACATGTAACAAACAAAAACAAAACAAAGAAATCATACTATAGCATCAGAGTTCTGCATCAGCAAGGTTTATTGGCTCTAATTTCCTCAGTGGCCAACGAAATTAGAGGTATATGTCACATATGTCAAGTCATGTCACTTTTTACTCTCAAAATCCTGGAATTAGTGTCCTATGTCAAAAACAATACCTATGTAAAAACTTCGTAAATTGTGTAATGAAACCATATTTTTCCTATGAAAGGTGGTTCAGGGAGGTATAATTTGCTTGGAACATTTTTCTGATGCATCCTTGGAAGGTACAGCACTTAAATAACAATTTTGGTATTTATTTGTAGTTGTTTTTAAATTAACCTGCTTAGAGACATGTAAGAAATGAAAAAGAAGAAACACACACACGCATGCACCCATGTGCACAAACATTTGTGCATGTACACATCTCTTTCACAACCTTTTTATTCAGTGAACCTCAAAACACGTATTTTAAGCAAAATGTTGATAAATGTTTGGGTGAAATAAATACATTACTTCCTCAACTTGCTATACTTAAGTGGTAGAATGATGCTGATTTCCAAAGATAAATGCTAAATCATTAAAAGAAGAAATTGACAAGAATAGCAATTAATGATCAGTAATGAAAGAGATGTAATACTTGAATTTACATTTAAAATTTTCTTTAAGTATGAAATGCTGTTAAAGAAATGAAAGAAAAGCAGAAAATAAAACACTCAATAAAATGTATAAATGTATAATTATTATGACAGTAGGTTTTTCCAAAACCTTTGTATAAATGTAAAATACATGTAATATTTAACATAATGAATAGAAATTCCATAATTTTCCTAAGTAATGCATTTAATAATGTAAAACATTTTCTACACAAAGATTATTTCATTTTCATTTTCTCAATAGATTGTTTCTGTTCAATTCATAGAATTCAACATTTCATGACGACTTTTATCGCTAATGTTATCTGACAGAGAAGTACTTCCCCTTAAGTATACATGGTTAGTCAGAAGCTGCACACCACCTAAATAACTTTTATAGCATATGGCTGATTAACACAAAATTTGGTGTAAGAAGACATTTGTATAGAGGGAACTCAAAAATTATATTAAAAAGTTTTTGCTACTTCCAGTTTAACCAGAAGAGAATGCAACTTTATTTTAAATGAAACATCCTTTTTTTTATGGATTTGGATAGCACTCTTCAGTAAGTACCCAAAATACAAAAATAAAATAAGATAAAAAGAAAGGAAAAAAAATGGTAGTTCACCTTTTAAATTCTGTGTTCAAATGAGTAGTGCACACACATTGAGAATACGACAGGTCAAAGACACCATTTAAATAATTACTTAATCTTCTTATTCTTCGTCTTTTTTCTGTATCCCTTATGCCTTTAGGGGTCAGGTAGAGGAACAGAAACTCTGGATCAGATAGAGAACCCAGGATAGGTGATCAGTCCGATGTCCGGGATGAAAGTGAGAAGTAGATGACAGAATGAAGAGAAATGAACAAAAGGAAAGATAAATATTAAAAGCAGAAGCATTATTAACAGTGAAGTATTCTTCATTTTTGAGTTTGATTTATGAGTCACTTTGTTTACACTCAAACTTCACTTATTTGTTGTTGTATAATTGAAACGTTTTCAAGATCATTCGATCTCATTCTCAGCTGTTTGGTGACTAAAGGAACATTCTTCCTCTTCCACTACTTCGGTGCTGCGATCCCTCTGCCATCTGGTGTTAGGGGCACTAAGTTTTAATACTTCATTTAATGCTGGGATTTCAAAATATATAACTTTATCACAGTTTTTGGTTATGAATATTTTTTCCCAAATATCCAATTCTATGGGTGTACTTAAAGATTTGAACAGTTTTATGTTATGGCCAATGTTGTGGTTTTCTGTCCAAAAATGGTGTGACACTGCAGATTTTTCTGTCTGTTTCAACTTTATGTTCCTCTGGTGTTCTTTTTGCCTGGTTAACAAGTTTCTCTTATCGAGATTTAACTGTATTGGAACACCACAGTGAAGCGAAAAATTAATAAGTTTCTCTTAGTTTTTCCTATGTACGTTTATCACAGGTTTCACAGTTTATCGGATAAATTTCCGATTTCAAAGTGTAGGGGATTGAATTTTTTAGTGGTTTATTAAGCAGGTTCCTCAGGCTGAATTAGTTTTGGGGTGCTAGTTTTAAGTTTAGTCTTTTGAAGATTCGTTAAAATTTTCTAAAAGCCCATGGATGGTAGGTGAATTTTCTATATTGCCAGTTTGTGTTTTTAAGCAGTGTGAGAGTGGTATTTTTTTATATTTTCTTGAGTTTTTCCTTTCTTTTCATCATGTTCCTTGTGATGGCTGGGTTGAATCCATTTAAAACTGTTATCTCTTTTATGTGTTGTTCTTTCAAAAACTCCTCCTTACTCAATGGGATGTTCATGAACATCCAAACATTTAGTTTCCGTGAATAGTCCATGTGATTCTCCTGCAATTGTGTATTTATGTCTGACCGCCATCAGCATTTGATGTATTGGCAAATTAATTCAGGCACAATGCACCTTCATCTGAGAAAGCAATTTCCCTTAGCAAAATGTGATTGCTGGGCTCCATTATTAATTCACAAAACTTGCCTTCTACCAGGGTCGTCATCTGAAAGTTGATGGAAAAGTTGAATTTTAATAAGATGTTGCTTAGCACATTTAAGGATTTTCATCCAGAACTTTGCCTAAGTTGGATTCTAATGCCAGATTTGTTGCAGATAGTGTTGGATTTTCTTACACATAGAGAACATTCAATAAAGTATTCTCAACAGTTAGACTTTCGGAATGATTGTAAGTCCTTTATGCTTCTAGTTTTACTAAATTTTCTTACAGCTCGTATCAACATTATATGTGAATTAGAGTGTGATCCAGACGCCTATTTTTAAATAAACTTGCAGCCTTCCAATAAGATTGTTGCCTGTTTCCATAGGTAATTATCATTAATATTAGAATCCCTTCCTTTCATCTAACATCAGAGAGAATATTATTTAACACATTTGATGTCAGATACACACATGAATAAATTAATTATCAATAAACATATTTCCATGGATATAACAAATACATCTGGACATAAACAAATGACAATCAAATAGTTATGTATCCCAGATCTTCTCAGGAAACAAGCCAGGTGAAAAGACAATTTGAAATCGACGTTTTGGGAGTGTACAACGCTCCCATAATCAGGATATTTTAAGAAATGCTATAACCACAAAATGTATCACTGGATATAACACAAATATCAACAAAGACAAATCCTACCGATATTCGCATTACCAAACAAAAGACTGTTTCAGTGAATTGAATGCCAGGTCAGGAGATGGCATGAGTGTCGAAAATTAATTAAGTCAAAGAAACGTAATTACTTAACTTGAAGATCAAGCTGTGTAGATCTGTGCTTCCTAAGCCAATGGATTTCCATTTTTAAGGTCAGTTTCCAAGAGGAGCTGAACTGAAATCCAGCATCACGATTAAGCGTGCTCCTCTAAGAGGAAATGGCCAAAGCCTCCTTAACTCTCTGCTCCCAGTAACTGCTGCCTTTTGCCAAGATGGTCATCTCCCGAAAGTTGGCTCTATGTTCGTTATCAAAGCAATGCTCTGCCAGTCCAGACTTCTCCGGTTGCATTAAACAAATGCTCCGTTCATGTTCGTTTATTCTGGTAGCGATGGTCCTTCCGGTTTGTCCTATATACGGTACACTCCCGAAACTTGGAAGTCCAGTTTGTCTTTCACTGGTCTCAACAGATGTTTAATCTTCGGAGGTGGCTTGTGGATGGTCCTGATGTTGTATTTAGCGAGAATTCTGCTGATTCTGCCAGATAGGTTGCCGGTAAATGGGATGCGGGATGTAGCGGTAGGCTTATCTGAAGCTTGCTGTATTACACAGCTTGATCATCAAGTTAAGTAGTTATGTTTCTTTGACTTGATTAATTTTCTACACTCACACCATCTCCTGACCTGGCATTTAATTTACTGAAAGTCTTTTGTTCAGTAATGTGAACATTGGTAGTGTTTTGTCTTTGTTAATATTTGTGTTATATCCAGTAATACATTTTGTGGTTATAGAATTTCTGAAAATATCCTGATGATGGGAGCAATGTACGTTCCTGAAACGTCGATTTCAAATGTCTTTTCACCTGGCTTGTTTCCAGAGAAGATCTGGAATATATTCATCGCCAGGAAAGCTTCAGGTCTTATGTTTTCATGGATATTGCAAAAAAAAAAAAAAAGAAAAAAAGAAACAAAAAAAAAGGAAGACAGAAAAGAAGAAACATTTTACTCCATTAAGTAAACATATTTTTTAAAATATTAAAGTAATAAATTGCACAGAATTATTTATAAGGGTAATTTTTGACAATATAGGATGTCCCACTTAAAAAGTTGTCACTTCCAGTTAAAGGAAAATAGCAAAAAGTGACTAACAATAATATTCGGGTTTACTGTATATCAAAGTTTATACAAATCAGTCACTACATCAAAAGTTATTTAGGTACTGCAGGACTTTTAACTAACCTGTGCACATAAGAAAAGGACCCATATAATGAAGGTTTACACAAATAATTACACTTCTTTCATGGGCTTGCTTCCATGCCAAATTTTTATTATGAGTAACATATAATTGAATGGGTTACACAAAACTGTTTTGTTTAAATAAGACATCTTTTAAAGCTTTTTTGGAAGATGAGAAAATACCTAATTCTTCAAATTGTGTGATACGTGTAGTCGTGCACCATCTTTGGCTACAGAACAATGTCTTTCATTATAAAGTGTGACGTTGAGGTCAGAATTCAGATATCAGCAGATGCAGATATGGAAGGGAACAAACCTGCTTCTCTGGCAAAACCCAATTGATGCAGTCCTCTACACACAATCCCATCAAATGTAAAAAATCAAGAATTATACTGCTAAACTATCAGCAGAGCTATACAATGTTTTCTACTGTACAAAGTGCAAATTGAAATGAAGCCTTTTATATCACATAAGCATATGTTTATAATCTCAAATTTGATAAAAAAAAAAAAAGCCTCAGGACAAAATTAAGCTTCCACACCCAATATAAAATGGGATGCTGAGAACCTCGGCAGTTAAAGAACATCCATAAATAAATTTTAAAAAACAAACAAATCAGACTAATCGGTTTGTAAGTGGTAAATGCAAAAAAAAAAATGACTATAGTTCAAGAGGCTCATTATGACAAGTTTGTAGGAAAGACAAAAATTGCATGCTTGAAGTAAGAGAGAAAGAGACAAAAATAAAAAGGAATGAAAAAAGCAAACAAATAACTAAAAAGAAAAATAAAAAAAAAATGCTGACATTTTAAAAATTGATCCAAAATTTGTTTCCTAGTCAAAACAGTGCATTTGTTCAACCCTAAGGTTAATTTGAACTTATATCAATACTTGTTGCACTTTGAATGTATTTCCCATTTTGAACTATACCTAGTGTTGTCAAAAGTAATTACAGTATACTCTTGATTATTGAGAGTAATGTGGGAGAGAAGAAGCACAAATAATCAAAACACACATAATTGGGAAACTCATAATCTAATAATTTTAATTTACAACATACATATATAAATAGGAAATTACTTTAAAAGATTATTTTTAAATGTTTATTGTTAGTTCAAAAGTTTACTCAACTTCTGTGAAAATATACTGTAAGCCTGTTATTTTTTAAAATATTTGATGTTTGTCTGCTTCTGAGAGTAGTTTTACTTTTCACACAGCACTTTGAACAGTATGCATTCCAATCCCATAATCAGCACTTAGTTTTGCAACAATTTCCCCCTTCTCAAATCTTTCAACTAATTCTAATCGTTATTTTAATATCAACACATGTTTTCTTTTCTCTGCAATCTCTTTTAACTTATTTCGTTGACCTTATACATTGAATAACATCGGAAACTGAACGTATTTCAATTTACATTGAACAGGCTAGCTAATAACAATGGAAACGGTACTCTGTTGTCATACAGCGATTGTTTAAATAATGAAAATGGCACTTCTTGTCATGCAGCAGGTCATTTATTGTGGTTTACTGGAGAAAAATAATATATGTACAATGTCTTCTTTTGCAGGAATGCATAGAAAGTCTGCAAATTGTGTAATCTGCACACAAATAATTGGGAGTATGTTGAAAGACTTAAATTTGAGTCATACCTTTTAAAACTTGGAACTTCACTCAAGTCCATTCAAAAACCCAGGAACTTTTTCGGGACTGTTGCAGTCCCAACCTCAGCTGATTAACCACTATCATCACAGTTGGTTGTTGTCTGGATCTCTTGTAATTGGCTTTCTCTCAGAAGATATTTTACGTAAGTTCAATAGACCATTCACTGATTCTTCCAATTGAACTTACGTAAAAAAATCTTCTGAGAGAGAGCCAATTACAAGAGATCCAGACAACAACCAATTGTGATGATAGTGGTCAGTCGCTAATCAGCTGAGGATGGGATTGCAACAGTCCCAAAAATGTTCCTGATTTCTTAAATGGATGTGAGCAAAATTTCAAGTTTTAAAAGGTATGGTATGACTCAATTTTAAATTTTTCAACATGAATTTAGCTTCACTTTTAACAACACTTTTATATCTATTTAAATTGGGAGTATACTGTAATTTTAATTAGAAAGGGCAGCAGAAAACATTGCTGCTATTCTTTTTTTATGCAGTATGTCTGTGTAAATTATATTATGACTTTTTTAAATATGTTTTTTCATAAAGTTTGACTTGTAAGCCTGTGTTACTTATTTATTTTCACTAGTAAAAATCTGTGCTTTCAATGTTAATTTTAAAAATGTTTTCGTATTTATAGGTAAATTTTACCTTTCTGCCATTTTTCCTACTTGCAAAAGCAAGAATTACTTTTTCTTTAGAACAATTACAACCACCCGATTGGTAAAAAAATGCTCCAGTATTGCTTTCAAACCATTGTCTTTCTTTCTTACTGGCTCTTATCATAGTAAACATCTTAGCCAAACATTGCTTCTCTGCTGAAGTGATCACCCTTAATTTAGATTTTCAGACCTTGTATGAATACTTTTTCACCCCCAAATCAATGTAATCTTCATTTCAACTGTACTTATTGTTTTCAAATAATTTAAGTCATATTAAATACACAATTAAACAGAAGTAAAGAAATGACAAAAAGCAAGAAAGAGGAAACACAATTTACAACTCTTACTAGTAAATTTTAAGAGAAAATTAACCTGTTCATTGCGAGGCATATTTGCGATGACATCTAATGCTGAAAAAATAAAACACAGAACATTAGCAATATAATGTATAACAGCAATACCTAGTCTTGCCATAAATACTGTTACAAATTTTTGACACATACTGTACATCTGGTTTGGTGCATAAACAACTGTGTGTGCGTACACCTTAACCTTGAACCATTGTTAGCTTGTCTTTGAAAGAGGAAGTATTTAGCTCCAGGTTTCACCATGGATTGGGGTGATTATGAAAATCGTGTAGCCGTCATTGCATTGCATAAAGTTGGAAAATCTGCAAGTGATATTTTCAAGACGCTACAAAAGCTGAAAATCAGCCATATGTTTGTGTACCGCCCCATTGAGTGATTCACTGCAACTGGGACTGTAAAGTATCAGCTGAGGGAGGGTCGACCACGCAGTGTCATGACTCCAGCAGCACAAAAAGCAGTGATGGCTCATATTCGGAGAAATCCTGTGCGGAAGCAGGCTATCTTGTGAAATGAACATTTCAAAAAGGACAAAGTCCAGCTTCTGTCAGAGAACCTTGGACTAAGGGCTTATCGCCGACGTAAAGGACATCATCTTGACACACGCCTAAAGAAGCTGAGAGTCCTTAAATGTCGACATCCTCTACAGCGTTATGCTCAAAATGGTCATCGGAACATCCTCTTCACCGATGAAAAAGTTTTCAAAGTGCAAAACAACAGGGTTTATACATAATCATCTCAGGAAGCCAGTAATAAGGTTCCTAAAGTTCAGAGAGCCCATCATCCCTCCTCAGTGATGGTGTGGTGGGGGGTGAGCTATTCTGGTACAATCCAGCTACACTTTTGTGCAAAGGATGTTAAAACCAGTGCCAGAGTGTATGAAAGCACTGTTTTGGAGCCTATTGTCAAGAACTTGGGTGGCACATTGTTTCAAAACCAGCCATGAACTTTCCAGCAGGATTCTACCCCTGCCCACAAAAGTCCAGATCAATACAGACATGGCTTCAGTGTCATGTCCCTGACTTCATTTCACCTAACGATTGGCCCAGCTGTGGTCATCATTTGAGGGGCATCGCCTGCAAGAGAAGCTCCCCACCATTGGAAGTTTAAAGTGTTCCTTGCTGTCAGCAGTGGGAGATTTCCCCCTGGATGTTGTCCGTTCCACCATAGACAAGTGACCACAAAGACCCAAGAGACTGTATCCATGCAAAAGGTAGCCATTTTGAAAAGTGATTGGTGCTGTGTGTAATGAATGCCTGTAGGTGCAACATACTAAAAGCCAATTAAAATATTTTGCATGGTATTTGCATTTTTCACTTTTCAAGTGGTAACAGTATTTATGGCTAGAGTAGGTACATACAGCTAGTTTACAAATAAAAGTAAAATATCTTATTGGTTACATTCACTGACTTTCCATATCCATGCTTCTACAAACTATTCTTACAAAAGCAATCTACTTCATGTTAATCAAGATAGAGTTTCCTACACTTTATTGTAGGAAAGGGAAATACAGTAGGCTTCAATAATAGTTAAATCTTTTAAAAACAGCTTATCATGTGATGAGTTTAAACAGTGGCATAGGGTGATGTTGAGAAAGTGGCTCCTGTACATTTGTAACTCGGAACTTGGGCTGGAAACTTGTTGCCTCTATAAAGGTAGTGCTTGCATAAACATCATAGCATGCTTTGCTCCTAGTTTTAAAGTATATTCTCTATACAACCATAAGAAAAAAATGAACAGCAACATAGCAGTTCAAAAATTATAAGGAATTTGACAACTAAACAATAATAAAGAATGATTAAAAATAATTTTACAATGTTCGGTGATGGACTCCATACACCGAAACAAGGATAAAGTTCAGCTAAACATGTGTAACAAAATCATCTTCATTTTTGATTTATTGAAGTTCAACATGTTATTAATGAAAGAATTTTGAAGTGATACATTAATCCACTGTTTGAGCTCAGCTTGTTAGTAAGTGTTTAACACAAACTCATATCAGGTATTCAAAATGTCCTCCTCTTGCATCTAGACACATCTGCACTTGTGGATTCATGGACTGTTGCACCCTATCAAACACTCCTTGATGGTGTTGAATGATTTTGCAGGCTTCCATGACACATTGAAGAAGAGTTTCTTCATCCTGCTGCATAAACCAAATGTTTAAGGTGTCCCACAGATAAAATCCAAGGGAATGAGGTCAGGGGAGCATACAGGGCATGGAGCTGGTCCTCCTGTATGTATAGAATCTGTCATGTTAGTTACCAGTCAATGCATCTTCAACAATGAGACTAAAATGTGCTGGATCCCTCTATGCATGAATCACCTGTTTCTTCTTATTTTTGGGGCACATCTTCTAGTAGGTTTAGAAAGTATTCTGATGAATTGCTGAAAGAATTTATGCACTTATGGACTTACCAGATAGGTGCATATAACTCCAGCCAACACATTAATGCTGAACAGATGCTATTGTATAGACCACATTGTAACATGAAGATTAAGAACTGGCCACATGTGTTGGTTGTGGAAATTTGTTATTCCATCTCTTCTACATGTTGCTTCATCTGTAAACAAACTAAAGAGACAAACAATGGATTGGCAAAAGACGAATCAACAGAAGTTCTCCCATAGACAGTGAATAACAGGCAAAAGGACCTCCATAAGTTGAAAATGATATGGACACACAAGCTGCTTGCATAGTATTCTCCATGCTGTGCTTTGAGATATATCACAAGTCAGGGCCACTTGCCTTGAGCTGATAACAGGGATCTTCTTTTACAGAATGAAAAATCTGTTCTTCCTGGTAAGATGTGCAAGCAAATCTTGGCCGTCCTCAATGAACAACCTATGGTCCTTTCTCAGCAATGCAACATAAGTAGCTGCAAAGGTTTAATGACTCCACTGTCTTCAATCTGGAAATAGCCTCTGACACAGTTGTGCAGTCTCACTTCCATTACTGTTTGTGCGGTCATACACAAAAATGTTTGCCTGCTCATGAAATGAATATCCCGACATGATTGAACATAACACTTTCACTATAGCATGCACACAATTGAAATATTAAAGACAGATTAATAGTTACGTAAAAACTGAAGCTAGCTACAGTGAAGCAACAAATACTACACAAATACAACAATTTGCAACAAAACTTCACTTATCCTAAGAAAATTATGTAAATCTTTCTTATTAATTGATGAGATTGATTTCATAAAGTTATTTGATGGTTGAGGATGTAAACAATGGTTTATGAAATCAATCTCATTAATTAATAAGAAAAATTTACATCATTTTCTTAGGATAAGTGAAGTTTTTGTTTCAAATAGTTATATTTGTGTAGTACAGATTAATAGATTCACTTTTAAATAACTCACTAGATGTACATAAGTGACAAATTAACCAACACATCATCTAAGTGGAATACAATGAGTCATTTTTATGAAAAAATACATAATTAAATTGTTGGGTTGGACCTGGAAAGCCACTGAACGTAAACTTTCATTAATAACATAAAAACAAAGCATTGTGGGACATAGGTTTATATGAACTTTTTTCTTCTTTCAGTGTTAAGAACATGTCTCCAGATTTTTTAAAAAAAAAGTACTTTTGAATTACCCTTAGTGTTTCTGAGCATTTACACACAAAGAAAGATAAAACAATGTTGAGAAGTACTCTACAATGGGAAATGCACTGAAAATTGATTACAGCAAATAAGATGCTCTAAAATCTAAAAAAGTGTAATAAAAGTTGACAGTATAAGTAGTAGTGCTGAAAGAACAACTGTTTCCAAACATGTATAGTTTTTCCTTATCCTGAAAGACAAATGTCGGGTAACTCTAATTTCTACTGACCCTGGGCTTATCTGAGCACCTTTCACCCATTACATTTATCATCCAACATGACAATGTTGGGTGATAACAGAAAAGTTAAATACAAGTCAGAAAAAAAATGTTTGAACAGAAAGATTGTTTGTAAATAAAAAGTAACACTAATTAATACAAAAAGAAGAAAAACTCGCAGCATTCCAACCATAGGCAATTATTTATTAGTAATGTATACAACTTCTTTTGTCCAAATTTACTGTTAGGAATACCACTGCACCAAACTACAATTACATATATCTAAACCTCATGGAATACTTTTATTAAAAATGGCAGCAATTTGTTAAATTTTACATATTTGTTTTACACCAAATTCTTGCTAATATGGCCATTCATGGGTGCCGGATTAGCGGAAGTTATGGATTATTTATTTGATAATGTTTGGCCATTAACTGTACTTTATTAATCCAAAGATACATTAATTTTTATACAAAACTTATACATCTGGTGTGCACATATATACACTCACTATGAACCATGTCCCAAATGTGTAGTTGCCGCAATAAAGATACGCGATGGCAGCATACTTTATCATGCAAATGCTTTGCAGCTTATACAAAATTTCAAGTTTGTGTTTGAGGCCTAGCACGTGTTTCTTTTAGAAATAAACTCTAAAAAAGACCACATATTCAATAAAGCAAGCAACAATAGTATACAATGATTGACACATTTGTTGACACATTCTTGCACTTCATTTGCGCTTTTAACATTACACAAGCTACAAGAGGGCAGATGTGGGCTGAATTAATGACAGGCTGGACCGAGGGCCAGATTAATAAGAGTTTAGTATGCTTCTAAGATATACGCATTTGCTAATAGAAATAGAAAATACTTTGTTGACTCTGCTAACAATGCAAAATCAATACACAAAGTTGAATGACTGCATGTTTTATAACAAAATCAAATCTCTATATAAAACTTTGCATACTGATGTTCTAGAAATCAGTATCATAATATGTAACCCAAGTAACTTTTGCCTCATTTTCAATGCCTCATACATTTCGTTCTCTTACTTGTTTGCAAGATATTGAGCTTCTTATTTGATGAACTATGAAAAAAAAAATGAAAAAAGTAATGCATTCTCTATGCACAGTAAACATTGCATAAAATAAATAATGAGCAATGACAACTTCTGATTTAATCTGTGCTTTTCAACATTAAGAAACCTGAATGTTTATACATAGAGTTGGAGGAAGATGTCTGCACATTCAAATCTAACTTCTACTTCCCTCTCCTGGTTGCACAGAAAGTTTGTTCATGTGCTTGCAAAATAAAAGTTAAAATAATATACTTCACAAGGAGTATTAAAGTTACTGTTTAGTATAATTCTCTTTAGAATATTTATACAAGGGTTGGATATAAAGTAGTGATAACACTGCTGCAGCATAAAACTGGTGTGTCAATAAGCTGCCATCTATGTTGAAAAGTCAAAGGCCTGTTGGACGAGTTTGTGCAGCAAGCAGGGACTGTACTCGGTCACTCTACTGCAGTGTGTAGACCATCAAACTTCATAGCAATAGCACAACTGCTCTAACATCATGTTTACAAAGATAGAGCAATGTTCTTGGCTCAAAATTGAAGTGAAGAATACTTTTAGGGATGCATGGTGATGCAGCATTGCCATACAGCTTACTGTTCGGCCGCTCTATCTCCGGCTCTGACATTTCTCGAGAGGGGGAAGCAGGCTGTTGCCAGTTCTTTAGCGGGTATTTCAAGCAGAGGAATAATGCGTATTTTAAATATTTCATTACTTACATATTACACGAACCAGGAGCCATATTATTATAAGAGCGATGATAATAATAGGACTTACGAACATTAAAAATCGGAATTCACGCACGCAAAATATAAGCAAAGAAAGTTTACCAGCGCAAGCAGCTAAAACCACGTGGCTCAAACAAATTTAACCTGGCAACACAGTTCGGGAGTCACGCATAGCAGCGACAATGCTGATTGGCGCTAGCAGACAGTTTTAACTTCCTGACCACAACACCGGATGTAGAGATTCCCAGTACTACCAACAGATGCTGTTAGTGTGTGTGAAAGGTGTGAACGAAATATTCGAATAGAGTGGTGTTGTAATAAATATCTTGCATGATAATGAAATTGTAAGTTGTATTTCAGTGTTTTAAAGCTAATATAGTCCTATATTTTCATTCTAAAGATAATTTTGAGGATATGTTTTCAATTGCTCATTACTGTATGTTGGTACTATTAACCTCCCCCCCTACACCTCTTGCAATCGCAAAACGTCAGAGCCGGAGATACAACGGCCGGACTATAGTCACATGATGGGTTAAAGCATTCAGGGGAGGCAGAGAAGCTGTGAAGGATAACTCCCAACAGGACAACCCCACTTGGAGAACAATACAGTTCAACTTCTTGCTTCCTTGTTGGATGTTGATTGCCAATGGACTGTGCATGAGTTGGCAACAGAAGTCGGACTATGCCACATTCTGCATGAATTCTGGGTTACTGTAAAATTCCAGCAAATGAATACCCCATGAACTTTCCGAGGTGCAGCAATGACACCGCTTTGCAGTCACATAAGATTTGTTGGGTTGGTAAAGGGATGCTAACAACTTTCTTCAACAAATCATCACTTGGACGAAACCTGGGCTTGCTTGTAGGAACCACAATTGAAATGCCAATCCAATGAATGGAGACATCCCAGTTCTCCTCATCCAAAGAAAGTGCAGGCTTCACAAAGTGCTATGAAAGTGATGTTCATTGTGACTTATTACAATGATGGGGTACTACTGCATCACACTGTACCACTAAGGGTGACAGTAAACACTGCCTATTTATGCAACACCACCTTCATCCAGCACTCAGGCGAAAGTGACCACATTTCATGGAACAACAACCCGTCATTCTTCACGACAATACAAGATACCACACCACTGCTGCTGTCCAGGACCTCTTGAAATGCTGGCAATGAGAGATTCTAGAACATCACCATACTCACCTTATATACGTCCCTGTGATTATGATCTCTTTGCCAAAATCAAAGAATCACTTTGAGGGATCCAGTACAACACCAGAGATGAAATTATTCAGGCAATAGGGCGGTCACTACAGGACATCAACAGAAACAGATGCACAGATGGTATACGACGCGTTCCGAACATTTGGCAAAAGGTCGCAAATAATAGGGCAATTATATTGAAGGTGTGTAATTATAAGTACCCCTGTCAATAAAGGCATTTCAGAGAAAAAAAATAGTTCTCATTACTTTTTATCCAACCCTTGTATGAAATAATTTATCATTTTTTGTTAATTTAAGTAAAGCGAAATACAAGCTACAACTACTAACTACTACAAATAGCTTTTACAATTAATTTTGACATCACTGTTACTAAATTCCTCCAGTCACACATAAAATACAAGCATTAGGCTGAATGCATTTACACTCAAAGGCGTTAGCAAGGATTTTAACATTACTCTACATCCTCTCAAGATCTTGCATCTTCGGGATTTTCTACACTTCAGTAACATGGTAGAGTTTACTAATGAAATCTATAAAATGAGTTAAACTTTCACATAAGAATTTTGTTTTCACTATTAAAAATACCTACTTTTAGAATTCAGAAAGGGCACCTATCCACAATCTTAACATGTGTTACTTTCACGACCTTCTTTACCCACTTTTCAATATACAATTCTTATAATAACTTGTTCTTCTATCTACTTATGTTAATACTGGCTCAAGTGGTTTCGTCTGTGGCTGACCTACCTGACCCATGGGTTTTTTTGGGCATTTTCTCAGTTTGCCAGGCAAATGCTGGGTAGGTTAATTACATCCTCTGAATTTCCTCACCCTCCATTTCATCTCTATTATCATTTCACATCATCTCTCATCTGGTGGTCACTTTCAGGGTAGAAGCATTGGCAGTGTCTCAGCACTGTCGTGACTCATGGATCGGCCACCCTCTGTCTCCTCTCTTCCTCTCGGGGATGCCCCACTTGGGACTTAGGTACAATAAACCACAGGTTTCAATGCCAAATCCCCTCCGTAGTAATCCACATCCTATGTTAATATTTATAGGTATTGTTTTATTACATATTTACCAAAAGCTAATAGAGGAATACAGCAGGCAAGCTGTATGCTATACGATGGCTTTGAAACTCCCATCTCTCTGAATGATCAGGGAAGAATGCAATAATTACTTTCCTCTGAGAAAACAATACAAATATTTGAAAATGTAAACTAATAATAAATGTCAGAAATGTTTAAATTCAGAAAAATATTTTATATAAATTGTGCAATTTAACAAAATCTAGATTTTTTTATGTAGTAAGATTTTATCTTTCTCTTGTAGTTTATCAGTTAAGCAAAGTCATTTAACCAAATTTGGCATTTATTTTTTCTTTTCTTTTGACTTGCCTTGTTCTCTCACATGCACGGTATGCACATGAAACTTTTTTCTAGATTCAGGGAGTCACAAAACATATATATGACTGGACCCGTAGCTCAGTCAGTAAAGCACCTGCCTGCCATGCCAGGGGTTCCTGGATTTTTCTCTGGCCAAGATAATTCCTCATCTTCCCCAGAGTCTGGAAGTATGAATGAGAGTGTTAATGTGTACGTGATCTAATGATTAAAACCCAACTAATACAAGTTAACACCTTCAAGATGTTCCAAAGGACAACGGCCGCCGATATGACCATTGGAATAAAAAATAAAAACATGTATTTCTGGTAAAACCTTGGTATCAAAGTTTTGGAGGATGGAATACAATATTTCTACTTAATACAGGTAAGTAGTAGAGAAAGTAAAAACAAGTTTATACAACCTATGGTTTTTTTTAAATTAAGGACAATAATGATATCTCTATCATGAGCTATTTTTGACACTTAATTTACAAATGCAGCAGATTTATAATGTCATAAAACCCTAAAGGGTAACTGGAGAAGCTTAAAATTTTTAAAATGGTCTTATTGAAGTGGCGAATTGCATATAGCATTTGTATCACCAAATTTCCCTCTGATTTTGATAAAAAAATTGTTATCAAACTACTTTTGTTAAGAGTTTAGATGAACCTACATTTAAGTTCTGACAAAATCTGGCAAAAATATTAAGCAACCTTGCAAATTTCAAAAAAGGAATTGTTATCCTCACATTTAATCCCTATGTTCAAGCCTTAACCTACAATTCAACATTATTTGAGCTATCTAGGCCAAACTTTGTATGCTTATACTATAGGATCAAATGAAAATTTAAGCTACCTTAAAACTCTAAAAAACTACCCCTATCATATTTTAACCCTAATGTACAAATCCTCACTATTTAATCCATATGGTCAAAATACTGCAAAATTACACAATAGCTGGCAAACATCATAGGTTATCTCAAAATTTGCAAAAACTATTTAATTAAACATCTTCTAAAGCTACCATCACTTTATTTTCAACCTTGAAGACAATTATGATGCTTGTCAATTGGATACAAATTTGTCCACTTGGAGCATAGTACAAGACAAGTACATAGAGCCTAAGACAAAATATATGAGCATACAGGAAGGGAATATGATTTGGAAAACGTAGGAAGCATTCATAGTCAACATGAAAAATTCAATGCCATGGCTGGGATTTGAACCACGGATCTCCTGGTTCACATCCTGTCCATGGCATTGAATTTTTCATGTTGACTCTATCAAAGACCTTAGCCTATATACGGCTAATGTAAAAAAAATGATTAATTTCCATCAATTAACTAAAATAGGAAGCATTCACTGACTTTCAGTTTAAAATTCACAATTTAATATCATCCTGCATTCATTTCAAAGCTGTATAATAAGTACATAGAAAGATGCCTTTCAGTTTGCTTGTATGTATGATAGCTGAGCAGTAAAACGCATATGTCTCTAATTGACACAAGCTTGGTTCAAATCATTAGAGCACGCACGCACGCACTTGTATTATTTAAATTTTGATTTGTTAAATACATAGCAATACTGTATGGTTTCCATACTAATTTGAAGACAGTGTACAGAGCAAGGATAGGACTGTTTAGGCAAAGGAAAATCAAGAAAAAGGAAATAGGAAGATCTATGGAGGTTAGCGGCATAATACTGGGATGTATAATTCTAATGTTATTAATAATAGGAGGAGTCGAACAGAACCCTGGACCAGAGGAAATACAAACTATTCTGGAGAATCTGGTGGAAAAAATAAATAAACTGGATGGGATGGAGCAAAGAATAGGCAACAGTCTGGAGAAAATAGCTAAGGAAATAAAAGAAGAAGTAGGAAAAGAAATCCAAGGTATAAGAGGGGAAGTAGATGAACTGAAAGTGAAATTGGAAAGAGCAGATGAGCGGAGAAGAAGACTAAATTTAGTATTTATAGGAGTGAAAGAGAGAAGAGGTATTTGGCCATGGCAGGAAGTGTCCCAAATATTGACAGAAAAACTACAAATAGAACTACACGGTTGGGAGATAGTGGAGGCTTACCGCGTAGGAAGACATGTGGGGGAAAGGCCAATTATTGTACATTTCTCTACAACTCAATTAATCTACGAAATACTGGGAAGGGCTAAAAGGTTGAAAGGCACAAAAATCTTCATAAATAAGGATTTAACACCAGCCCAAAGACACGTGAAGCAAAATCTAATCCGAAGGATGATGGAAGCGAGAGCTGCGGGTAAACGAGCATATATCAGAAATTTGCAACTCTGGATAGAAGGAGCGAACGCAACGTATGCGAGCAAGAGGGATGTATGGAGCAGGGAGCCTACACGGGAGGAAATAACTCAGCAAAAATCCAGCCAAGTTTCACATACACAGGAAGGGACGAAGGAGTCAAAGTCTGGCACCGGCACACAACACAGAGATGATGTAATACAGCACGTGGTAACAACCAACACGTCAGAGGATACGTCATTGAGTGAATCCAACAAGACGAAAGGAAATCAAATCTCCGTCGAACAGAAGGGAAGTGAGGAAAGCAGCAAGATGACGTCAACACCTGTAACAACAAACGGGAGAAAGTGGCTGTCACCAAGGAGGGAGGAGACTATGGCAGCACGTGGACTGGTGGAGAGAGGGGAAAGAAGCTGGACGCAAACTATTGGTAGTAGTGAAGAAGAAGAAGAGGAGGGGGCGGTAGGTGGTGAAGGCAGGAGGAGAGGTAAAGCAGAGGCGGGAGATATTATAACTTCGCCGCATGGAAGTATAATGGTGATAAACAAAGACAAACGATCCTCAGCTGTTGAAGGAATTCAGCTGAGAAGCAAAAAGACATTGGAAAAGTATGTATGGTCAAGGGGCAGAACGGGTTCACAATAGCAGTCAGTCAGGAAAATAGGATTTTGGAACTGTGAGGGAATAAAAAATAAAATTAATACGGGAATCTTACAGCACTTTTTGGGGACGCTGGATTATTTAGCAGTGGTTGAAACATGGTTGAAAGATGAGGTCATTGACATACGGGGTTTTAGTTACGTAGGAAGAAAGGGAGAAGCATATGCAAAGAAAGGGAGACTATCTGGAGGCCTAGGTTTCTTTATTAGGAAGTCTCTGTGTAAAACAATGAAAGAATCATGGTCCAGGCATAAAGAAGTGCTTTGGGTTGTAATAGAAGATAAGGAGCTAGATGACAGCATGATATGTTTAGGTATAGTGTATAACCCGCCAGCCTCCTCACAGTTTCATAATCCCGAAATATTTTATCTGTTAGACAAAGACATTGAGAGGCTAAGGGATAAATACATTAACATTGAGATTATAATAATGGGAGATCTAAATATAAGAATTGGGGAAAGTGACGTAAATCTGACAGATGATTGGGAAAATAATAACCTAACAGGGAAAAATGATAATATTAGACGTAGCAAGGACAAGATCGTCGAGAGAGGAAGTGAAAAACTCATTGAATTCTGTGAAATAAATGCGCTTGACATTCTTAATGGGAAATACGGTGAAGATGAGCAGGGGGAATACACCTTCATAAATGCAAATGGCCAGAGTGTAATTGACTTTGTTTTCTGGTCCAATAATATTAGACATATAGTGACTAATTTTAAAGTGTCTAACATAAGTACCAATAGTGGTCATTTCCCATTACTAACATGTATTAAAATCAAATCTCAAAATGTGGAAGCTGACAAAATAAGGGAGAAAATAACAGCAAATAGAGAACATGTTAGATATAGGTGGAAGGAATACCATAAGGCAAACTTTGAAAATCTTTTAAATTCCGAGCGAGGGAAAATATGTCAGTATGGGGTACTATATAATTCGGAAACCTTTGAAATTGAAAAGGCGATGAATATCCTAAATTTCATATTGCAATGGGCAGGGGAACAGATGAAAGTTAGAAACAGGCAAATTATTGAAAGTGACACATGGTTTGATGAGGAGTGTAAAATAAATAAAGGTATTGTAAAAGCGGAGTTGGTAAAATGGAGAGAATCAGGGAATATCAAACTGAAAGAACAATATCTGCTAAGCAAATATTATTATAATAAGTTGCTGGAAAATAAAAAATCTCAATGGAGGAAAAGAAATGCCAGCAAACTAATCAGTACTATTACTGAAAATAATGTAAGTAAAATATGGAAAGGTATTAAGACATTATACAAAAAATATATTGTCAAATCTAACATAACTCAAGAAGAATGGTTAGAGTATTTTGCAACTTTATATACATTTGAAAGCTTTAGTGTAGGGAGGGTAATCCCAGAAATAGTAAATAATTTCAATGAAATCTTGGACAGTGTCATAACAGATGAAGAAGTAATGAATCAAATTAAAAAAATTAAAAGGAACAAAGCACCAGGTATAGATGGTATACCCGGAGAGTTCATTAGGGAATGGAGCAAAGACGTGAACCGAGTTAAAGTTATAACATCATTGTTCAACTCAATGAAAACCAAAGGGTATACACCTAAGAGTTGGAAAAAAGCTATTATTCAGCCAATTTATAAAGGTAAAGGGGATATGGATATACCCAATAATTACCGAGGCATAGCACTGTTATCGAATGTGGGAAAAATTTATACGGGTATCTTGGCAGAAAGGCTGCAAGTGTGGGTAGAGGAGCATAATATTCTTTCAGAATTCCAAATGGGCTTCAGAAAGGGGAGGCGGACAGTTGATAATGTATTCATCATAAAAACACTAGTAGATAAATACCTAAAAAATAAGAAAGGTAAATTATATATGGCTTTTATCGATTTGGAAAAAGCTTTCGATCGGGTAGAGCTGAAACTGTTGTGGTATAAGCTGTTAATGAAAGGAGTGAGTAATCAAATGGTAACTATACTAAAAGAATTGTATAATGAAAATACATTTTGCATAAAATATGAAGAAGGGGCACTAACTAAAGAAATACAACTGGAGGGAAAAGGACTAAGGCAAGGGTGCAAGCTAAGTCCAATTTTATTCAATTTATTTATTGATGATGTATTACAAAATATAAGTAAGAATAATAGTCTCATACCAGTAATAAACAACTTACAAGTCCCAGGTTTACTTTTTGCAGACGATTTGGTAATAATGTCCATTACTGTTAATGGGTTAAAAATATCTTTGCAAGAGGTGGAGAAATACTGTTCAGAGTGGGGCTTAAAGGTAAACAGCGAAAAAACCCAAATTGTAGTATTTAAAAAAGGAACTAAATTGAGTAAATATGAAAAGTGGAAGAAGGGAGAAGCTGAATACAAAGTAGTGCGTGACTGTACTTACTTAGGATTAAAATTGGATGCAGGAGGCAAATGGGAAAAACAAAAGAAATCAGCACTGGCAAAAGGGAAAGCAGCAATGATGGCTGTGAGAGGGTGTCTATATAAAATGCCAGAGATGGAGATGAAATGGTTGGAAAGAGTATATAGTTCTGTAGTCGAGGCCAGAATGCTATATGGCATTGAAATATGGGGGCTTGAGAATGGGTGGGAAGTTGTGGATCAGATACACAGGATGTTCTGTAAGGAAGTTTTGGGGCTGCCAATGGCAACAGCAAACGAAGTTGCTCAAATTGAAATGGGGAGAGTAACAAGGAAAGGGTTAATAATGGAAAGAGCCTTGAAATACTGGCATAGGATCTTGAATTTAGATGAAGGACTCTTATTGCAACAATGTTTAAAATATCAAGAAGCAAGTCTGCAAAGCTCGGGCTGGGCAAGCACTCTACGAAACAATTTAGAAAATAATGGCTTAGGGGATATTTGGAGAAAAAGAGAGAGAAATTATAAAGGTTTCTGGAAGGGTGTTAGAAAAAGATTTGAAGATATAGAGATTCAAAAACTGTTCAGCCAGTTAGGTGAAAAGAGGTCATTGGTATATTATGTTGAGTTAAAAAGTGGCTGGGGAAGGGAGCAGTATATAGATAAAACCATTAATGAAGAAAGGAAGGGGATAGCATGGCTGAGAGCAGGAGTGTGGAGGCTAAAAGGGCAGCGGAATGGGTTTGTGAAAGACAAGTGCCCATTGTGTGGGGGTAAGGAAGATGTGGAACATATCCTTTTCGAATGCAGGGAAACAGAGATTTGGCGAAAAGAATATATCTGGAGAAAAATTAAGCGAAGTCCTGATATATGTAAAATTATAGATAAAAATCTCAAGAATGTAGGTCAGTTCTTAGATAAAGTGAAAAATAAATGGAAGTGGACTGTGAAAAAAGGAAATGAACAATAGTGTGTAAGCAATAGTAGTAATGTTAGTAGTAATAGAAATGTAAGTAGTGTACTACACATTTTGTAATTCAATGGGCTGCTCACCAATTAATGGCCTGGGCCAAATACTGGTGATCAGCTCAACAGTTGTAATAGCTTAGTACACAAATAAATAAATAAATAAATACTAATTTGAACATATTCGTACATAAAATTATTAACAATTCATTTTTCAAAATAAATGTCTATTGGTAAGTATTTTAAGGTGAAAAACTAAACCAAATATTTAACTGACTTATTTTATATGAAAACTCTCTGTCTCATTCTTCAGTTATGAATGATGTTGGCATGATCCAGCATAGCCTTGGAGTTCTACATGATATGAGGATGAAGGGATGGAAATTTTTTGTTGCAAATTTGTGGATGGTGAGCTTGATTATTCGAAAGATTGTACAGAAAATCTGAATCTGCTACAATATTCAGTTCATTGTTGACAGCCATCTTAATTGGTCAGTGCAATTTTGCTGTGTTTGAAAATGGAAAAAACAAGTTGTGTTGTTATTAAACATTTTCATTTGAAGGACTGGACTGCCGCACAAGTCAAAACTAAATTGGATAAGTTCACATGGATTCTGCACCAACATTGAAGACCATTTACTTTTGGATCCATGAATTTAAACGTGGTTGTAAAACCACCGAATCAAAATTCGTGAGATTGCTGCAGCTGTAGGCATCTCAACTGAGCGAGTGCACAATATCCTGCATGAAAAATTGGCGATGAAAAAGCTGTGTGCAAGATGGGTGCCACGATTGCTCACAGTCGACCAAAAGCGCATCTGGAAAAACACTTCTACTGAGTGTCTGAATATGTTTAATTGCAATTCGCAAGACTTTTTGCACCAATTTGTGATCGTGGATGAAACTTGGATACATCATTACACATCAGAGTCAAAACAGCATTCAAAACAATGGACAAAGGCTGGTGAAAGTGCACCAAAGAAGGCAAGGACCAATTTGTCAACTGGTAATGTGATGGCCACTATTTTTTGGAATTCTCAAGGAATAATCCTCTAGGATTTATAATAATAGACAACTTGGAAAAAGGCAGAACCATAACTGGAGCTTATTATGCTTCATTGTTGGATCGTTTACAACATGAGTTGATGAAAAGAGACCGAGATTGAAATGCAAAAAACTGTTCTTTCACCAGGATAATTCAGCATTCCACACATTAGCAATCGTAATGGCAAAAGTGCATAAGTTGTGCTTTGAATTGGTTCCTCATCCACCTTATTCACCAAACTTAGCCCCAAGTGACTTCTTCCTGTTCCCAAACTTGAAAATCTGGCTTGGTGGTAAGAAGTTTTCATCAAAGGAAGAAGCGATAGTCACTGTCAGCAAATATTTTGCAGACTTTGATGGAACCTATTTTTCCAACCGGATGTAAAAGCTGGAACATTGCTGGACCAAGTGTATAGCCATCAATGGAGACTATGTTGAGAAATAAGTTCACAAAAAAAATTATTCTTGGTATTTTACCAGGTTTATCAAATGACCATCTTACGTGGGCAATCATACTGACTTTTGTTATGACTAAGAATGCACATAAAGACAAAGCTACAAGAAGATTTCTCCTTATGTTAGTATATGTATGCTTGTACTCTCAAGATGCAATAACACCTGAAGCTGCTATAATTATGGCTAGGATGTGGATGTGTTTAAACAGGAAAGGATTGCTCATCAACCTGGTTCTGGTTGATTTTGTATAGTCCTCAGCAGGACAATATTCTTCTAAAAGAAACAGACAGAAATCCCTTTCAGAATGTGTCTATAATTAATAATAATTTTAACTTGCCTGGGTGAAATGGCAGAGCTCCAGATCGTTTGACTATAGCAAGCTTCTTTTCTAAATTGTCAGCTACAATGTAGAATCTTACAGACAATCAGAGATTATGTTGCCTTACATTTGCAGAAGAAAATATAATAAATAGAACAGAGGTGACATTTACAAATGGGGCAAAGTAATTATCTACTGCTTTGAAGAAACTCATTACCATGCAAAAAGTGACACAAATGATCACCAGGGTTGTGTACCTGTGTTGCATTGGGATTGTATGTCATGAGATGGTCTAAGTGTGTTTGTGGCAACTTGATGGCAGAAGTATAAAGATATCTTCAAAAACATTAAGATTCCTTTTTTAAGAACTTGATATTCCAATAGAATGACTGAATTCCAACAAGGTACACCTTGTTCATGTTAAAGCTGGTTCTAACAAATGCAAGATATCACAGTGATTGATTGGCCACCTTGCTCACCAGATTTGAATTTTACTGAAAATGTATGAGAAGTGAAGCAAGTTTTGAAGTCAAACTGGCTTGCAAGATAACCCAAAACAAAAGAGGTTTATGGGATCAAATACAGAATGTTTTGGAAGAAATGTCCTCTAATGAAAATTTAACTAGACATTTGATATCATCTATGCCCCATAGAATGAAGGCGTAATAGAAGCAGAAGGTTTACACACCCTGTTTTAAGTTGTTAGTTTCTATTATTTGTTTTTTCACTTAGGAAATATATAAAATCACACTATTTTTATTTCTAGGAAGCCCTTAAAGATTTTAACCATGGAGTGCCAGGTAACAAAGTGAAAATAATAAGTCGCGATTATCACAAAAATTATTAATCATGCTACAAAAATTAAATACTTGTATTTGTTTATGTCCAATCACCGATAGAAAATGCTACAGATATTTTTGTGAGTATGTAAAAAAACACAAATATCTGCTAATCTGGAAGCACAGTCACCTCTTAAGGATGTACTCAACTAATATAGTTCATATACCAGTTGTTAAAGTGCTACATTAAAATAAAATTGCAGCTATGTGCATAAATATATAAAATTGAATCTGTATACTTAAGCAATGCTCAGAAACCTAATATCATATATTGATCATTAAGATGAAGTTAAAATAATTATTATTGTTGCAGTATTTTCTGCTTTTATGCATAAACAGAAACTTATAACTTTTCTTATTTAGGCATATTGAATATTAAACGAAAATTAAACACAATTAATTTAAAATGATTGTTATTCTAACACTGAAAGCCTCTCAGAGAAGCAAAAAAAATTAAAACGAGAACAGAAAAGTATAAAAGTTAGTTCACAAGAGCATTTAATGACTTTCTTATTATGCTGTTGCAGAAGAACACTGCAACAATTTGAATATGGATAAGCTCTCTGGAAACTGTGGCAGGGAACCCAACATTTTACTTTGTATATGACATATACAGTTAGAGTAGGTATTACATTCCACCCAAACTTTAAAATATAAATTTTAACAGAAATACATGTTTTCAGACTCCCTGAACTCAAACAAAGAGTGTTTTCAGAAATCAGTCTGCAAACAAGGTTGTACAGAGTTGACAGTTTAACTCCGAAA
This sequence comes from Mantis religiosa, assembly GCA_030765055.1. Classification (NCBI taxonomy): domain Eukaryota; kingdom Metazoa; phylum Arthropoda; class Insecta; order Mantodea; family Mantidae; genus Mantis; species Mantis religiosa. Next base: position 63,806 of record JAUKNK010000806.1, read on the forward strand.
CAAACAGTCGGTTACATACCAAACTGGTTATTTACGTTCAGCATCTTGCTAGTATACAACACAACGATTTTAAAGACACCCACCATTTATATGGAAAATTTTTTGAACATTTTTATTTTCTAAAAAACTAGTTCTAACAATTTTGATTAAAATGCATATTTTAAGATAATTTCATAACAAATGAACTGTATTTCTTGAACTTTTTGGTAATAGTCTTTGAGATCTTCATTCAGAATGATTTTTGTAATTCATAAGAAAATTCATCATCTACAATTGTCAAGTAAAGATCTTGGTATTTTAATAAAAATTAGTGGACTCTTTTTTAAAAAAATAAATAAAACTGATTTTTTTTTCCATTTGAGGGTATCTTGGGGTGGAAAACTTTCTTGGAAATCTTCATGTACTATCTTTAGAAGATACTGCACTTTATTACCAAGATTGGTATTAATCTTTTCATTTTTTAAATTGTGCTCTTCACCGACATATCTTTAGAAGATACTGCACTTTATTACCAAGATTGGTATTAATCTTTTCATTTTTTAAATTGTGCTCTTCACCGACACGCGCGCGCGCGCACACGCACACAGAGAGAACTTTTTCTAAAAATGCTTACTTCAGAGTAGTTCATAGCATTTATCTCGATATCAAACTTTTTAATAGTATGCATTACTTCTCAACCTGCTGGGAACATATAAGAAAGGTAAACACAGAATCACCTGAGCTTAATTATGACGTATTGGCTCTTAATGAGCAATAACAGGTAGGTACAGTAGTACTTACTGTATACTTTGACTGTACTGTATAACTGCCCTTACAGTTGCTGAAATTGGCTGCAACATAATATAGTAATGCTATATCAAAGCAAATTGTTCTTCACTGCTTTCGCAACATTAAATTTTGACATTCGAAATTAAAGATGACAAGTCTACCTGAATTTTAAATAGAATGACTACCATAAATAAACCACTATCGCAAACGTCCATTTTCGAGTATTGTGTTCGACACCTCTCGTTAGAAGCTGAGTGGCCTCTTCTTATGCTTAAGATTAATTTGTTTATTTATTTTAGGTTAGAAGTTAATGTTGAATTGCTTTTTATCAGATGCGCAGTTACTGAGAAATATTGCAAATGACTGATTACCAAGTATACTCGCCGCAGCGAACGGAAACTGATTAATTATAATGCGTTTGAAAAATAATATAATTTACACATTTAGTTAAATAAAACCTATTAGGACGAACAATCTATATTACTCACCTATAACCTCTTGGTTTGCGGTGTGCTAACACAGTGTGTTACTAAGGCTCACAAAACATGGTTACCACAAGACTGTAAACATACGTAAACCACATTAATAAGATTTACAAATTATAAAACTAAATCATCAACCCCTATAGAAACAATTATAGATAAAATAAAAATATACCTTTAACGAATTCGTGAAACAAGCTGGGAAATCTTAATTAACAGTTGTTTCAGCACAGGAATTTTCAGTGACAGTTTACAATTGTATCGTTGTAAAGTTTAATTGCAGCCTCAGCGGATTATATAATGCTTAATTTTAATAAGAATGTTCTATTACTTCACCTGAACCTAATAAATAAGTAATTAGTAATATTGATTTAGTATGTTGCTAAGGGTATTTTATTTCCCAAAGGGAAGTTTGTAACACAGGTATTATTGGCCGGCACTGCTAACAACCGCCTATAAGAGAGAGACGAAATGTGAAAAATGACAGTAGCGTCTAAATATAACTTCATGACAGGACAAGACAATTACATTAAAACGGGTACACCCATGAGTACATGTACATCCCATTCTGAAAGCTATTTGCCTGGCTGCAATGCACATGCATTGGATTGCCAGCTCTTCTGTCTGTATCTAAGCAACAGATCTAAGCTGTGAGGTGCCCTCGCTAAGAAAATCTACCAGAGCTTTGCAAAAAGCTATATTAAATGTCGCAATAAATTAAGGACACTTGGCAGAGACAAATGACCCCCTTCCAAAAAAAAAAAAAAAAAACCATTGGTTTTATGCATATGATTTTACGTAGTTTGTGGAACATGTCCATTTAAAATTATTTAAAAATGGCTGCCAGCTGTTGCTCCCCCTTTAATCCTACATTTTCTGTTTATAAGGAGCAAATCTGGTGCATTAGGATGCTTCCTGGAACTTTTGTCTTTTCATGTCTTTAATGTGAGGCAGCTTTTGTTTCACCAAATGGTTACTTCTGCTTGCTGTCTTTTCGAAAGCTAGTTTTTCTAAATAGTGAGTGAGGTTATGTTTCTTCCAAGTCAATGCAGATTGTTGTGGTTTTAAAAGTATTTAGTGAAACATAAACGGAAATAACTTGGTTATGGCAAGCGCACAAACTGAAAACGTTAGTAACAAAAAGATTTTCAATCAGACAGTGAATTTCAAGATAAAGATGCATTAAGACGGCGTACGAATAAAGTGACCCTAACGTCATAGCTCGAGCGTCTCCAACGTTCACAGCATGCTATCGCGGAAAACACCAACATTACGGAAGCAAACCAGCGATACTGTAATACGCAAAAAAAAAAAAAAAAAAAAAAAAAAAAAAAAAAAAAAAAAAAACTGACGTAAAGAAACTGTGGCATTGCCAGTGGTTCATTGCCATAGTTATGATTCTTCTTATCATTATTATTATTATTATTATCATCATCATGAGTTAGTTAGTTACTAACACTCCCCACCTTGGCCTTCGGGGTAACCTCACCCCACCAAGTGATGACCGGACCCATTTCTCAGGTGGAGACACCCAGAGGGCGGTGTCCATTACCTCCGATGATAGGGTGATAGTGAAGATGGCGGTGAGGTGAGAGGACCTACAGTTTTTACCGTGGACTCCGAACCACGTTGGGCATAGGGGATACTTCACGTGTGCTAGACAGAGGTGAAGGCGTGGATAGGGCCGACTTAAAATCGCCAACCCCAGAGCCGGGAATCGAACTCGGGACCCTTAGAACGGGAGCCGCGAACGAAACCACCGCGCTACCCCGGCGCCCTTATGATGATGATGATGATGATGATGATGATGATGATGATGATGATGATGATGATGATGATGATGATGATTCACTTATAGACATGAGATACATGTTTCAAGTTTCGTCCAAAAAGTATACATATTACAATATTGTAAATGATTAGTTACATCAAGATTTACAAATTTTACAGAGCATATACAGAGATTAATAAATAATGTAGCCGTCTTCATGGCAAAAAAAAAAAAAAAAAAAAAAAAAAAACTGTCATCATTTAAATTTTGAAGTTCACTCATCTTATTCCATTGAATCTTCTGGGGCTTCTACCTTATCTGGAGGGTCATTACCTATGAGAAGAAAAATAGTCCACGGTTGACCCAACGGATCCATTTAAAAGCTATGGCGAATTTTCCATACATTTTGTTCACATGGCACCTATTAGTAACCCTTATTGCTTCCCTTGCTTTTCTCCTCCATTTCAAAATTCACGCAAAGCACATGCCATTTCACAGGTTTGGTTACAGAGTACAATTCCATTTCCATATTTTCTTGTCCTTTTGGAGATTTTACACAGGTTGCGACATATTTTACAATTCACAACTTACGTGCTAATGCCAGTTCCGTATGGCAACTGAGGAGGACTTACAAGCAACTTTAGGGCGGAGAAACGTGAGAAGTGCAGTGTATCCGAGGACTGCTGATTGAGGGAAGCGTTCCTTGACATGCAAACTCTTCCAAGCACTCGTTCGGAATGGATTATAGCGAAAAAATAACGATCACTCTTGTAACTGTATTACAATTAGACCAGATGTATGGACTGTCTTGCAAAGAACTACTAGGGTTGCCAAAATCGGCACCAAGAGAAGTGGCATTACTAGAGTTGGGTAATACAAAAAGGAGGAGATTAATAATAGAGCAAATACTGAAATTCTGGTATAAGTGTATTAAAGGGAAGAAAGGGGAATTATTGAATCTGTGCATGAAGCAACAGAAAAGCATCAAGAATACAAACAGTTGGTGATCGGAATTGGAAAGAACAGTATCGAAGATAGGCATAGGAGATTTATAAAGAGCAGAGGAGTCAAATCATAACGGTTTTTTGGAAGGAAGTGAGAAACAGAGAAACATAGGCAGGAGATATGGGAAAGTATAGAAGAAAAGAAAACTTTGACATTTTATAATCAATTAAAGACAGAATGTGGTAGGGAAAAATATATAGATCAAAGTGACAAAACTGGATGAGAGTAGGAATGATATATATCTAAAAGGGTTGAGAAGTAATGAGGTGGGATATGTGAATTTTGTGTTAAGGGAAAAGTAGATTAGGGTAAAAGAAGCGAAGGTCAAGAGGAAATGACTTCAAGCTGCGCAGGAAAACAGGCTTATGACTAGGGAAGCTGAGTAAGCGAGTAAATCTTAGGGTCAGCATTTTCATGTATTTGTACAGGATGTATAATAAATGCATGTACGATGTTAAAGTCATTGTAGTGGAACTGTAATGGAAACTGTACAAATAAATAAATATACAAATATTGAATTGTATTGCTGTCGAGACAGTGATTGCAGGTGTTTAAAAGTAATTACTTTTTAAAAGTTCTTCGGTGTCAAGCTTAACCGAGTTATAGAGGACTTAAATAGTACTTATCAGAATTTTCGTCTTTCAGTTATTCTGTTCACAGATACACATCTACTGTTTTCTGTATACATTCAGATTCTCACATCGAATTTTTGTTTTTCTACTGCTTATAGATAGAAAGTAGAAGAAGTAGCAATTGTACTCCATCCAAACAGGTAAGACTGAGCTTTTCCTGAAATTACATCCTTTGAGGCTCGCTGATTTATAAAAGGCGTTTGTGGCAAACACACGGCACATGTTTAAATAGCATACACCAATAGTGGTTAATTTTATTTGTAAGAAAACGAATTCTTTGTTGATTGATCTGCTATGTCAAAATACTTCCATGGTGAATAAAATACATATTTTTAATTTTCTGCGAATGTATTTGGTACAGTATGAACAGTGTTCTAGGGCGTAATAACCTATCTTGCTTTAAAATCGTGTCTTATTCTTGGAAGACGCTGAGCTTTAATAATGATTTTATTACTTTTCCTATATCTTGTTTTAGAAGTTAGTTATTGACGGATAGACACTCTAATACCTTTAAACACCATGAACATCAACTTTAAGGGGGCATCACACGGCTCATTTATGTTGTTAAAGGAATTTAATAAACGCTGTGTCAAGTATCGATGCAGCTTGCTATGTTGTTTGCTGTGTAACTGAATTTTTGTTGCATGTATTAAAAAAACAACACTTTTGGTCAGATAAAATGCCCCTTTTCCACTGGAACCAAGGCCGCTTATATACGGAGCGATAGCTACAGTTATAGATATTGATTATAAACTATCAACTGCGGTCATAAATACTCCCAATTACTGCATCATTCTTTAAAATCATATGAACGTCGAGAGTGCTCACTGCGATTGCAAAAAGAGGACTTTATATTACCTCTACTACTGGAAATTATGCGATGGTCGTTGCAGATAAAACGACGAAATTTTTCCCCCTGTTTTTATTAAACGTCATCCAACGTAGGTCTTACCGGGCGATGGGTGGACGATGCCCAAATGAGCACAGAGTCCACAGAGCTTAGATGTTCCCGGTGTTCATCTTTTAGGATAAGGGAGGAAAACAGGAAACCTTTTATCTAAATAACTCACCTTTACCTATATTTGAACTCTGGACCTTTGAATGTGAGGCAGACAAATATCCCAAAGCTCAGAACAAAAGTTGCAACGAAAAACCGTTTCTGTTGATGAATTGGAGCTCTACCGTAAAAATCCCAGTGAATTTTTGAGGTGGCTTATTACCATGGATGAAACTTGGTTACATCACTGCACTCCAGAAAGTAAATCACCGTCAACACAGTGGATTGCGCAAGGTGAGCCAAATCCAAAACAGGCAAAATCAATTTTGTCATCTAAAAGGGCTAAGGCGAGTGTTTTCTAGGATGCACAGGAAATTAGTTTTATTGATTAGCCGGAAAAGGGTAGAAGTACTACTACGCAAGCTTACTGAAACGTTTGAGTGATGAGGTGTAAAGAAAAAGACCTGATTTGGCAAAGAAAAAAAATCTTGCTTCTTCACGACAATTCTGCGGCCCATCGTTCAGTCATTGCGATGGGGA
>JAUKNK010000806.1:75000-77855 GCA_030765055.1 Mantis religiosa
CGCAGACGCCATGTCTCGAAGACCCTGTACAGAAGAGTGCGGCCAATGCACAAGAGTGTAAGAGAAGGAGCGTGCCGAAACTGTCAGAGTGGACACGGCAGTGCCTGCGGATGTTTGGGATAGCGCAGGCTTGAGGAGGGAGCAGCTGGCGACTTGGGACCACTCTTGAGGGAATTGGAGGCAGGGACAAGAGCGACCTGGGAGGACAGAGCAGCCAGAAGCGCGGCGTATAAGTCGTACTGGGCCCAATGGGACTCGCTGAAGACCAAAGAGCGCGTGTTGTTCCGGGTTTGAGTCCAGAGGTTCTACTCCCATTAGTCTTGAACCCTTAGGACAAGACCCGGGCCTCTTTCAACCAGGGAGTTATCCGAGCTGTCCCAAGGGGCGCTCGGCGTGCTCCGTGGGGCTTTCCATAGGACAAGACCTGGGTAACAAACAAGTCCCCCCATCTGGTCCTAAGACACAAGACGGGATGGGCTATTCCGGGTATGGGAATCACCCGATAGGAAGACGCAGAAAGAGCAGTTGGTACTTCCCTGGAGTAAAGTCCCGGAAGTCTTGGATGAAGTGCACGCCGGTGCTTCACGAGGACAACTGGGAGTAAACCAAACGATCGACAAACTCCGACAGCGCTACTACTGGCTGAGGCTCCGAGCAGACGCTGTTAGATGGTGCCATCAATGTCACGCGTGCGCGGCGAGTCGCGGCCCCCAAACTAGGAGCCGGGGTCGCTGTCGACACAGCTGGACCTTTACCAGTGTCGGACCAAGGCAACAAGTACCTGATGGTGGCCGTGGACTACTTCACCAAGTGGCCGGAGGTGTAGCCATCCCGAACCAGGAGGCGAAGTCAATAATTAAAGACTGCCTCGTGGAGCAAGTGCCGTTGGGGGTGCCGTTAGACCTCCATAGCGACCAGGGCACCAATTTTGAATCTCAAATGATGGAGGCACTGCAAAGACTTGAGGTTAACAAGACCCGAACAACAGCTCTACATTCCCATTCGGACGGCATGGTCGAGAGATACATCGAAGAACACCTGAGGAAGGTCGTGGCCAGCCATCAGCAAGACTGTGACGTCAAGGTGCCACTGTTCTTGCTGGCCTACCGCTCGTCAACCCACAACACCACTGGGATGACGCCAGCAAGCTTAATGTTCGAGCGGGACAGAGCCTTGTGACCTGGCTTTTGGGAGTCCTCGGAAGTGAAACAGCCAGCAACCAAGTATGTGGAGAACATAGTATGTGGCTCGTCAGAACATCCAGATGGCGAGCGACCGCATGAAGACCCAGTACGACAGGCAAGCCAACAGTCAAGGATTCCAGCAAGGTGACCTGGTCTTGTTGTACCGCCTTACCTGGACCAAGGGACGCTGCCCGAAAGTTCAACAACCATGGCAAGTACCGTACCGGGTGGTAAAGAGAATTAACGTTGAGGAGGGAGCATTGTCGCCGAGGCATTATTGTGCTGCTGCCAGACTGCGAGCGCTGAACGCTTGCCGAAAGAGAGAAAGAAAGAAACAGATAGATATCTGGAAGTTTCGTCTTTTCTGATGCCGTCTCGATTGTTACAGAGCATTCCACTAATTTCTAGAAACAGTGATTGGAGATATAAAAGCGCCGCGGCCATGAAAACAGAGTCAGTCGCGAGTTGAGTTGTTAATTGTGTGTGTGCAGCTATTTGAAGTGTACCGCAAGTGAATTCTTTCATTTCTTTACGTGTGGTGAAGCAACAAGAGATTGTGTTTGTGTATGACATGTCATTTTTAGAGCCTGTAATGGGTGTACAAAGTGTGTTTTTACTGAAATAAAGAGCATTTAAATTTCTTCAAACAAGGCCTTTAATTCTACAAACCCACAAAGTCACATTATGTACAATTATATGTTAGTTATTATTTGTATAAGCGTTGCAATATTAATAGTGTGGACAGTAAAGTACAACATTCATAAATTGGGCCTATAATGGTGTCATTAAGAATTAAAATAACTAAAGCTGCTGGTGTAATATTTTAACAATGGTATATTTAAACTGTTTCATTAGATAAATTAACCAAATTCCCCAGAATATGCTTCTCATTACATAAAATTGCCATGTTATAAAATTTACAACGCACGCTGCTGGAAGGTTAAGCAAGGTTTTGCCATTCTCCATGTTCTATTCACCCCATCCTGCATTCATGGAAAATCAGTAGCAACTATGCTAACAGACAGCAGAGCTAGCATGCTTATCAGATGCAAAAGGAACAAAATGTATAAGTATATATGCTCTCAATTCATACAAAAACAATTCACCATAGAGAATAAAATCTATGTGACTGAACTGGTATTGCATAGTCATTAGTTGCATGTATACATAGCAGTGACAGGGCTAATGTACAATCAGGCTCAGGCAGCAATTTAGAAAAGAAGTAATCTTAATTACTTTTTGTCTTTTATAAAAGCTAAGAAAGTGCAAAGATAAAAGGGGTAAAATATAACTATGTATATTCTTTACTGTGCTGTTTTATCTTGAAAAGGCACTTGATATAGAGAACATTTAATGTCATATTTAAAATAAGATTTCTTGTTTTCTATCAGGTGTTATGTTTTGTACTCTCTTTCAACAAAATGTTTTTAAATGCATTGTCTACTCCCAACATTCTTTTAACATGTATGTGTGATCAAACACAGATTAACAATCACTTTTCTTAAAATGTGAACTTCAATGTTTTTATCGTTGTTTATTAGAGCTTAAAGAGGTCAGAGGGCGTTGCGACTGATCTGCAGAAAGGGATGATCCTCCAGAAGTTACACGTTGTTGATTATTCATGAGCTGAATATTATGACCAGAAAAAGAGATATATAAGTATATTAGCTA
>JAUKNK010000807.1:0-5000 GCA_030765055.1 Mantis religiosa
ACTTCCCCGAAGTAAGGTCTCGGAGGTCTTGGGGGAAGTGCACGCCGGTACTTCAGATGGACACCTGGGAGCAAACCGAACAATCGACGAAGCTCCAACAACCATGGCAAGGACCGTACCGGTAGTGAAGAGGATTAACGACGTGGTCTACCGCATCGAAAATGTGCCCCGAGGGAAGGTGCTGGTGGTACACTTGGATCGTCTGGCCCACTACGATGGTGCTGTTTGGGACGACCAGCCTTGAGGAGGGAGTGTCGTGAATTCACGGAGATAGCGAGCTTGCATAAACAGAAAACGTCGGCAAGCAAGATAACTGAGTCAAAGGCCTCGCCGAGTAGATTAAGTTACGTTTCTCGAAGTGACAGAATGTTCGAATTATGTAACTAGATGCCTTGTTTGCCAGAAACTTCTAGTGATTGACAGAACAGTCTGGTAATGATGAATGGAGATATAAAAGGGATTGTGACACGCTAGCAGGAGTTGTAGTTGTGAACCAGCTGTTGTAAACAAGAGTGAGTAAGCAGTAGTTGTGAAATGAGAGATAGTCAGCTGTGTTGCTGTAACGAGAGCTATGATGATGATGATGATGATGATGATGATGATGATGATGATGATGAGATGATGATGATGATGATGATGATGATGATGATGATGATGATGATGATGATGATGATGATGATGATGATGATGATGATGATGATGATGATGATGATGATGATGATGATGATGATGATGATGATGATGATGATGATGATGATGATGATGATGATGATGATGATGATGATGATGATGATGTGATGATGATGATGATGATTGATGATGATGATGATGATGATGATGAATAAAGTCGCTCAGCTACGGCGGTTATCAGCGCCCTGTAAAAAACTAGTCATGGCAAAAGCCAGATATAAAACTTTCTAAAAACTATACAAGTGTAACAAAGCCTATTAAAAAATACACGTACATAAAAAATCATCAATCAAAACCTACTAAAAATTATGTTCACTAAATCCTAACCTCTAAACTAGACAAGAATCTAAAAAGCTTTTCCACGGGTCTCCACGCACGCCCTACACGTGGGTGGGCCTGTTGACCGTCTCCCTCAACCACGAAGTGGAGCCCACACGAGGGAGACTGTTGGCTCGGGACCCCGGGTGAGCCAAAACCCGTACCTACCGAAGTAGGCCCCTGGGGGGGGGGGGTCTATGAGGATGACGGACGGCTTTGCTTCCCTGACCCGGAACGCTCCCGGAATCAATCCAACACCTGGGAGATGCGGATTTAAGTACCAGATAAAGAACCGGTGCTCACTCAGCATTGTGAGAAATTAGGAGATATGCTTTGTCGATGCGCCACATTCCTCGTATCGGTTGAATGATATCCCACCTCTACGTTGCATATGTGGGCGTGAGGCCGGCAGTCGGGTTGCCAGGCTCTGGCCCGCTTGCATGCTGTGACGCAATGGGTTACCTTTAGTGATGGGCCTTCGATATATGCGATATCTCGAAACATTAAATGCATGGTATCAATATCGAAGGATAGTTCAGAAAATTGTTCGATAGCTTCGGTGCTAATTCTGCAATCTTTATTTTATTTTAAAATCGGAAGATATTTTTGCGGCAAGTAGAACATTGCAAATCCCGAGAAATTGTCAGGAATGTGGTAGCTGTACAGTAACATTATACAAGAAAATAATCGTGTGTCAACTGTCAGTTAACAGTTCCCAAGAAGAAATCACTACATATCTCCTGTCACCTCCTCTTTCTAGTACACTGCATTACTGCAAAACAAATTAAACATTTCCACAACTAAATATTTGTGTATTTCACCTGCAACAGTTTTCTCTGAAAGACTATTTAGTTATAGCAGGACTCATATGTGACAGAAAAAGAAGTAGACTTGACCACGAAACAGTGAAATGCTAGTAGTTTTGTACAAAAACAAGTGGACTGTTTTACTTCTAAATGTCTAATGTAGAGTTTAAAAATAAGAACACTGATGGTTTTAAGCTTTGTCTCATTAAATATGTACACCTATTTAATTTTATTGACATTACACAGTTCTTACCAACATTCTATTTTGTATTGAAACTAGAAGTATAGTGTGATCCATATAAATCTGAACCGTTTCAATAGGCCATAACTTTTGAAGTAATAAATAGGACAGACGTACAACTTTGAGAGAATATAATACATAATTGGGAGATTATATTGCACTATTTACATCTCAGAGAAAATGTTGGAAGTTTCCTCCACCAGCATCTATACATGTTTGCACTCGTCTCACCATATTCTCTCAAGTTTTACGGAGAGTATTCTCGCCAATGTTACTTATTTTGGTTCGAATGGATTCCTTGAGAATATCAATTGTCCATAGCTTATTCTTCTACACTGTATTTTTTAGATAACCCCAACAGGAAAAATCCGGTGAGGTTAGATCAGGGGATCTGAGAGGCCACAAACCTTTTGAGATTATTCGATTATCAAAGAAACTGATTACAAGTTCCATGTGTGTCATTAGATATATGATACGTTGCTCCGTCTTGCAGGAAATAACCTTCTCTCAATTCGATATCATCCAGCTGCTTCCCAAAAGTCTTGAAGATACCCACATAAACTTCACTGTCTACCGTCGTATCGCAGAAAATGGCACCAACGATTTATAGATCTTTTTGTTTGTAATTTACATCCTCCAACGTTAAGTCATATCGGACGTAGAATGAAATGGGTGAAATGATGCTCAAATGAGCCCAGGATCCATGGAGCTCAGAGTTGCCTGACATTCGTCTATGATGATGATATATATAAGGGCGTTCAACTACGGCGGTCATCAGCGCCCTTTAAGAAACTAATCATGGCAAAAGTCAGATATAAAACTTTCTTAAAACTATACAAGTGTAACAAAACCTATTAAAAATACACCTACATAAAAAAACATCAATCAAAACCTACTAAAAACTTTCGTTCACTAAATCCTAAACTCTAAGCTAGACAGGAATCTAAAAACCTTCGCGGGTCTCCACGCACGGCCTACACGTGGATGGGCCTGTTGACCGTCTCCCTCAACCACGAAGAGGAGCCCACACGAGGGAGACTGTTGGCTCGGGACCCCGGGTGAGCCAAACCCGTACCTACCGAAGTAGACCCCTGGGGGGTAACGAGAGCTATCACTGTTTGTTACTGTGATCGACCTTGTAAGACTGTGTATATGTTATTTAATGTTCTTACGTGAGCATTGGACAGTGTATTGCTACGAAAATAATGAGATTTTTAATTTCTGCAACTCGGCCGTTTTATTTTACGAACCCACAAAGTTACAATATTATATAAAATTGGAGACCTTATTTCACGACACGTAAAAAAGTATTTTATTAGCTCAAAAACAAAAGCAAAATCTTTTCCCCATATTTTTGGCCAATTTAGATGCTGCATTCCCTTAACTGTGAACGATTTCTGAATAACTGGTAAACCGTAAGAGAGTGACAAAAATACAGATGCTGTTAAAGCACGCAATTTATGTCCAATAAACTTTTTGTGGATGTAATTCTTTCGATACATTTCCATTTTACATTAATATTCTTTGCTCTTCTCTACAATTATTTCCTATTTAGATTTCGTTATTGTATGTATGTATTTATTCACTGCAATTGGGCACTACCCGGTGGCAGATTTAAGAATACAGATCAAATTACAAATACTAGATTTACAACAATAACACAATAAACAATAAAAACATGATATTATTTTACTTTAGTCACTTAAACATAACTAATAACGAATAACGTCTCCTTACCAATTAAAAATTATTAATTTTTGACACAAAAACTAATATTTCCAATTAAATCTTTTAAATTCGAGAATAAAAATATGAATAACTTTGTTTGGATTTAAAATCTTATTTGGTAATTTTTTTAATTGCATTAATTGTCATTGAACTCTTGATAGAATAAAATTAATATTCGAAGTGGACGTACAGTTCTATGGTGTCGCCCCGGACACAAAGCCGGGCCGGCGGTGAGGAGGAGGGAATTAGCTAACATTGTTACGGACAGTTCTTAGTAACGACCCGCCCAAAGTCCTGGAAGATGGCTCATAGGCTCTCTCCGAGCGGATAATGGCAGGAAGCTCAAACGGTCACCTTCTGACGGAGGTAAAAAGGAAGTGTAAACCTATAACTTAATAGAGGGTTAAGTAAGGGAAACTAGGAGAGGGGAATAGCTGTGGTAGTATATTCCCTACCAGCATTTGGCTTAACGACCAGGAAAGACTGTGGAAAACCCCATAGATAGAGCGCGTGGTCACTAGGAATTGAATTTGGGACCTCAGAATGCGAGCGTTGCATAACTTTCTCTTCAGGAAGTTGGCATTGTTATCTAGATGGAAGAAGTCACGCTTATTGCCTAGAGACACTTTGGTGCTAATGTTCTTCCTTAACACAAACACAATTAAACACGTTCCGCATTGTGGCATTGGACTTGCACCTTTGTTTCTGGGCTAATTTAGCCCCATGCTCCTTTGTGAGTCTCAGTGAACCGTACACAAAAACCACAATCTAAATAAATGTTAAATCACGGAACTGTTCTACTAGGATAGTCACTTACAGGGAACTAAAGTATTATATTAACTCTTTTGTTACTTTCAGTTTAATCGGAAGTGACTAAAACTTTCGTATTTTACATTGCACACGCTAAATTGTTTGCATTCGGAGAGTAAGTACTCTTCCATAGCTTTACGACAATATCCGCAATATCAAAACAAAGAAAAGCAAAACAAAAAAACAGACAAAACAAATGCAGTTCACCTCCTCTACTGATAATCATAGCCCTCAGTTGATCATAGAAACCCTTTAACGAATATAGGAATGCCTCTCGTGATCCAGACTTCAAATGTCCCTTTAAAAGAAGTCTAAATGTCGCTGAGATATGTCCTACCAATCCATGTAGTGGGGAAACCTGATCTAAGTGATAAGGAACAACTCATCAAAGTGAGCTGGAAATGATA
>JAUKNK010000807.1:7500-39559 GCA_030765055.1 Mantis religiosa
AGCGGTGAAGGAGTCATAGAATTGTGAGTACTTTCAGAAAGCTGCTGTGGAATACCGACAGTATTTGTTACGCAATACAGGATGTTCCTCCGAATAATTAAGTCGTAGTCACTTCCGGTTAAATCGTACACCGTATTTTAGTGTACCTTATAGCTGACAGTAGGTTTGATCACTAATACGATAGTCATATTGTTGTCTGTTTCCCACGAGGGCAAATACACATTACTGACCAAAGCATACTATACTTATAGCATTACAATACAGTAAAACATAACAGGTCCAGAGAAATTACTTGTGTTTGTCATAAAAATATCCTACGGTGTAAATGAAAAGTGTAAATTTATACAAATAATGTTAACTACCTGCACTTGATTAAAGTAAAATTTAGTAATGTACTTTTGAATGATAAATTAATATATAATTAATGTCTATTATTAATTAATGTCTATAGTTACTGATAATGCCTACGTTGAAACTATTGTCTGCCTTGTAGCACCGGATATACCTGTGGGGATGCGTCAGTCATAAAAAGACAGATGAGGATGAAGAAAAGTGACTTCAAATAGATTGTGAGCAAATTCGGAACCATATTGATCCAGGAAGACCCCGAGAAAAGACAAGAGGTCTCTGGAATACAACCCACATGACATCATTGTCTGGACCGTCCCAGCCGGTCTGCATCTCCTCCTCTCCAAGCAAGGCTTGCGGACGATTTATAGGCAAACTGTATTTCCTCAGTCTTGATGTCCATTTTCTCTGTAAATGATCTCCATTGTCTTGCAAATGAAGTAGCCTGACATTTGTGCATTAATCACGAGATGAGTTTGGTCCCGTCGCCTAATGTTTCCACCGTGCCAGGGAAAGTGATGGCGGAACAACAACATGAGCCATATAAAAACAAGGAACAACAGCCCAAACTAGGCACAGTGCTTCCATCTGTTCACATCGGCAACATGAACATTTTCGTAAGTATTCGCTACTTTACATTGTCAGAGTCTTGCTCAAACAGTTCTACAAGCGCTATCTGCTTCAAGATAAACATTATCTTATTGTTGTACCAATATGAAAACACAGTAGACCGTAAGTGATAGTCAAATATTTAAAACTGGTTGTCTAGATGACGGTCTTTGATATTACGTTCTATTTGTATGTCCAAGAGATAAAAAATGAATAACGACAAGGGAATATGGGAATACAGTAGACTTTAAGTGATAGTCAAATGTTATAAAACTGGTTGGCTAGGTGACGGTCTTTGACATTACGTTCTATTTGTATGTCCAAGAGATAAAAAATAAATAAAGACAAGGGAATATGGGAATACAGTAGGCTTTAAGTGATAGTCAGATGTTTTAAAACTGGTTGTCTAGGTGACGGTCTTTGACATTACGTTCTATTTGTATGTCCAAGAGATAAAAAATGAATAAAGACAAGGGAATATGGGAATACAGTAGACTTTAAGTGATAGTCAAATGTTATAAAACTGGTTGGCTAGGTGACGGTCTTTGACATTACGTTCTATTTGAATGTCCAAGAGATAAAAAATAAATAAAGACAAGGGAATATGGGAATACAGTAGGCTTTAAGTGATAGTCAGATGTTTTAAAACTGGTTGTCTAGGTGACGGTCTTTGACATTACGTTCAATTTGTATGTCCAAGAGATAAAAAATAAATAAAGACAAGGGAATATGGGAATACAGTAGACCTTAAGTGATAGTCAAATGTTATAAAACTGGTTGGCTAGGTGACGGTCTTTGACATTACGTTCTATTTGTATGTCCAAGAGATAAAAAATAAATAAAGACAAGGGAATATGGGAATACAGTAGGCTTTAAGTGATAGATGTTTAAAACTGGTTGTCTAGGTGACGGTCTTTGACATTACGTTCTCTTTGTATGTGCCAGAGATAAAAAATAAATAAAGACAAGGGAATATGGGAATACAGTAGACTTTAAGTGACAGTCAAATGTTTTAAAACTGGTAGTCTAGGTGACGGTTTTTAAATTACGTTCTATTTGAATGTCCAAGAGATAAAAAATAAATAAAGACAAGGGAATATGGGAATACAGTAGGCTTTAAGTGATAGTCAGATGTTTTAAAACTGGTTGTCTAGGTGACGGTCTTTGACATTACGTTCTCTTTGTATGTGCAAGAGATAAAAAATAAAGACAAGGGAATATGGAATACAGTAGACTTTAAGTGATAGTCAAATGTTATAAAACTGGTTGGCTAGGTGACGGTCTTTGACATTACGTTCTATTTGAATGTCCAAGAGATAAAAACTGAATAACGACACGGGAATATGGGAATACAGTAGACTTTAAGTGATAGTCAAATGTTTTAAAACTGGTTGTCTAGATGACGGTCTTTGACATTACGTTCTATTTGTATGTCCAAGAGATAAAAAATAAATAAAGACAAGGGAATATGGGAATACAGTAGGCTTTAAGTGATAGTCAGATGTTTTAAAACTGGTTGTCTAGGTGACGGTCTTTGACATTACGTTCTCTTTGTATGTGCAAGAGATAAAAAATAAAGACAAGGGAATATGGGAATACAGTAGACTTTATGTGATAGTCAAATGTTTTAAACCTGGTAGTCTAGGTGACGGTTTTTAATTACGTTCTATTTGTATATCCAAGAGATAAAAAATGAATAATAACAAGGGAATATGGGAATACAGTAGACTTTAAGTGATAGTCAAATGTTTTAAAACTGGTTGTGTAGATGACGGTCTTTGACATTACGTTCTATTTGTATGTCCAAGAGATAAAAAATAAATAACGACAAGGGAATATGGGAATACAGTAGACTTTAAGTGATAGTCAATGTTTTAAAACTGGTTGTCTAGGTGTCAGTCTTTGACAATTACGTTCTATTTGTATGTCCAAGAGATAAAAAATGAATAACGACAAGGGAATATCGGAATACAGTAGACCTTAAGTGATAGTCAAACGTTTTAAAACTGGTTGTCTAGGTGACGGTCTTTGACATTACGTTCTATTTGTATGTCCAAGAGATAAAAAATGAATAACGACAAGGGAATATCGGAATACAGTAGACCTTAAGTGATAGTCAAATATTTTAAAACTGGTTGTCTAGGTGACGGTCTTTGACATTACGTTCTATTTGTATGTCCAAGAGATAAAAAATGAATAACGACAAGGGAATATAGGAATACAGTAGACTTTAAGTGATAGTCAAATATTTTAAAACTGGTTGTCTAGGTGAGTCTTTGGCATTACGTTCTATTTGTATGTCCAAGAGACGAGGATCGGTTGATAACTTCCGAGCCTGACAATATAATCTCCAGAAAGGATAATACATTTCTCATATCGACATGCTAACATATTTTTCCATCAAAATATTCGCAAATACTCAGGAAACTGTCATGAATCCAATAACACAATTTTAGAAACCTGCAAAGATATATTCATTATAGAAGACTTCCTCACTCACATTATTTCATTTGTTCTTTCGATATATTTGCAGTAAACTTCCGAACTGTTGTTTATTTTCGGATGCTACAAAGAAACTAAATGTAGGCCATACTTCAAAATACACGGATAAGATATGTTATAAATCTCTCTCATAAATTACAAATCGCCTTTTACAGAACAAAATATAACACGTGGTGCCATCTGTGGAGCGCAGCACGAGTTTAGTAAACGTTACTCTTTCGGCAAATTAATTTTCAAGTGCAGCCTCTCCCAGTTTGTGATACGTATACATAAATGAATGTCTCCTACATAGCAATAGATTAATGTACAGGACTCATACTCCATTCACAAACCATTCTTCTACTAAGGCTATCTGTGTGACAAGTTTAAATTAAATGTTGGCAGAAGTAGTTTCGTGACATAATTCCCTGTAGATATAAGGGGAAGTAATACGATTGTTAAATGTTTAAAAAAAATGTCGCTTTAGTTTTATGGTCTTCCGATGAAAAGTAAAGTGGCACTTCCTGTCCGTTAAGTCAATAGCATTGTACCAAACAATAAAGTTCTTTCCAATTTTTAGGGGGAAAACTAGGTAAGTCATCTGAAACAGGAAAAAAAACAGGGAAATCAGGCTCCAGAGATTTTGTTGGTAATTACAATAATGTATTACTATCATTTTTGTAACATTGAAAAACCAAAAACCAAGGACTTACGGCGAGGCGACCTGAGTCAGCGAGGAAATCTTGGGTCAGCAACTTCATATATTTGTAAAGGGTGTATAATAATTGCATGTACGATGTTAAAGTCATTGAAGTGAAACTGTAATAGTTGTAATTTTACGTCCCCCAACGTTAAGTCATATCGGACGATGAATGGAATGGACGAAATGATGCTCAAATGAGCCCAAGTTCCATAGAGCTTAGAGTCACCCGTCATTCGTCTTTCAGGATAAGGGAAACCCCCAGGTAACTCACCCTGGCCGATATTCGAACTCGGGACCTCTTGAACGTGAGGCAGACACGCTACCACCACGCTACCGAGGCGGGCAAATCTGTAATAGAAACTGTACAAATCAAATATCGAATATCGAAAATATCAAATGGACATAAATAACTATTAACACAGTCGGGGCTCCTAAAAGATCCATTTTAGTACCAACTGTCTAAAAATACATTCTAGTTTGTGTGTCTTGTGTTGGTGATTGTTATGTGAATTATTGAGTTAGACGAATGGTTTGTTGTGTTTGGCAGGTCGCCGCATTGTTGCTCGGAGCGACGTCCTTGGCCATGGCCACGGAGGAACACCACGAGGAGGCCATGATCAAGTCAGTCGTGATCCACAAGGAGGTGAAGGTCCCAGTGCCACACCCTGTACCCTACACCGTGGAGAAGGAAGTTCCGTACCCTGTTCATGTCCCGTACGAGGTCAAGAAGGAGAATAAAGTTCCTTACCCCGTCTACGTCCCTAAACCCTACCCCGTGGTCGTCGAGAAGAAGGTCCCTGTCACTGTAGTCAAGAAGGTGCCGTATCACGTCAGGGTAGAAAAGAAAGTGCCTTACTTTGTCAAGGTGCCCATCCACGTGCCTAAACCTTACCCTGTCCACGTATCGGTGCCTAAACCCGTTCACGTGCCTGTCTACATTGAGAAGAAGGTGCCATTGTACATCAAGGTCCATAAGCACCATCATGGACATCACTATTACTGAGACAAGCAGTACTGTATTATCACAGTCTCTATACAGTCCCTTTGTTATTCTTTTTAATGGGCGGCTGCCGCGCCTCTACAGTCTAGCCAGAATAACTGAACTAAATTTTATTACTCTGTGATATGTGCTAACTCCTCACAAAGACAAACATCGCTATACACAAATAATGACAACGTAGCTAAAAGTGAATAGTGAAACTTTGTTGTGGTAGTAATTAAGTAACATTAAGCCTACGAGGCTGTTCTGAAAAGTTTCCGACTTAATAGATACAAGACATTTTTTCAAAATCCTTTTTTTTTTTTTTTTTTTTTTTTTGTCAGCATAGGCTCCTTGTAACTACACACTTCTCACAACGATGCTATCATCTCTGTAACCCGTCCAAATAGTACTCGGCGTTTTTCAACATAGTCTCCTTGTAACTCTACACACTTCTCCCAGCGATGCTCTCATTTCTGTAACCCGTCCAAATAGTACTCTCCGTTTTTCAACATAGTCTCCTTGTAACTCTACACACTTCTCCCAACGATGTTCTCATCTCTGTAACACGTCCAAATAGTACTCGGCGTTTTTCAACATAGTCTCCTTGTAACTCTACACACTTCTCCCAGCGATGCTCCCATCTCTGTAACACGTCCAAATAGTACTCGGGTTTTTCAACATAGTCTCCTTGTAACTCTACACACTTCTCCTAGCGATGTTCCCATCTCTGTAACACGTCCAAATAGTACTCGGCGTTTTTCAACATAGTCTCCTTGTAACTCTACACACTTCTCCCAGCGATGCTCCCATCTCTGTAACACGTCCAAATAGTACTCGGCGTTTTTCAACATAGTCTCCTTGTAACTCTACACACTTCTCCTAGTGATGTTCCCATCTCTGTAACACGTCCAAATAGTACTCGGCGTTTATAACATAGTCTCCTTGTAACTCTACACACTTCTCCTAGCGATGTTCCCATCTCTGTAACACGTCCAAATAGTACTCGGGTTTTTCAACATAGTCTCCTTGTAACTGTACACACTTCTCCCAGCGATGTTCCCATCTCTGTAACCCGTCCAAATAGTACTCGGCGTTTATAACATAGTCTCATTGTAACTCTACATACTTCTCCCAGCGATGCTCTCATTTCTGTAACCCGTCCAAATAGTACTCGCCGTTTTTCAACATAGTCTCCTTGTAACTCTACATACTTCTCCCAGCGATGCTCTCATCTCTGTAACCCGTCCAAATAGTACTCGGCGTTTTTCAACATAGTCTCCTTGTAACTGTACACACTTCTCCCAGCGATGCTCTCATCTCTGTAACCCGTCCAAATAGTACTCGCCGTTTTTCAACATAGTCTCCTTGTAACTCTACACACTTCTCCCAGCGATGCTCTCATTTCTGTAACCCGTCCAAATAGTACTCTCCGTTTTTCAACATAGTCTCCTTGTAACTCTACACACTTCTCCCAGCGATTGTCTCATCTCTGTAACCCGTCCAAATAGTACTCGGGTTTTTCAACATAGTCTCCTGTAACTCTACACACTTCTCCCAGCGATGTTCCCATCTCTGTAACCCGTCCAAATAGTACTCGGCGTTTTTTCTCTGCAAAATAAGTGTTCACGAAGGTAGTTGTCTCTTCATTTGACAAAAGTCTGTCCTCCGAGCGCAATTTTCAGATGAGGGAACAAAAAGAAGTCGCTTGAGGCTAGATCTGGTGAGTCAAGCAGTTCAAACGGTAATTCGTGAATTTTCGCCAATGCAACCGCTGAGATGTGAGACGGTGCGTTGTCTTGGTGAAACAGGATTTCCTTTTTCTGTAAATGTGACAGTTTTTCCACAATTTCTGCCTTCAGCTTGTCAAGTAACGACGCGTAGTATGCTCCTGTAATGTTTTCCCTCTTTTTGAAGATAATCGATTCAAATAACTCCATGACTATCCAAAAAAGTAGTCATTACATCTTTCCCAGCCGAAAAAAAACAGTTTTTGCTTTTTCTGGAGCCGGTTCCCCCTTTGCAGTCCACTTTTTGGACTGTATTTTTGTTTCGAGCGTATAGTGGTGTATCCAAGTTTAATCTACAGGAACTAATCGCGGCTAAAACTTGGATTTATTGCGCCTAAATTGCACCAACAGAGCGTTGGAAATGTTCATTCGAAGACGTTTTTGGTCTAACGTGAGCAAACGTGGTACCCAAGGCGCGGGCAGCTTTCTCATGTCTAAATTTCGGTTTAATATGTGACAAACACGTTCTTTTGACATTTTCATAGCCTCTTCTATCTCTTTCACTTTATTTCCACGGTCGTCTAGCGCCATTTGGTGATCTTTGGTCATGTTTTCGTCGGTAGTTGCAGTTTTTGTACGTCCCGAACGTTCATCGTCTCCCAAGGTCTTACGGACACGATTAAATTTAGCTGTCTTATATTTCACATACACAAAATCCAACTTTCTTTGATTTGCGTAGGCGTATTATCTTTAAAAAAACAAATATTTAGTGACAGCTCGATACTCGATTTGGTCAATTTTCATAAGAACACTCACATCAACTCACTCAAACGACTGTTATATAACAACTGAGCGTCCAAAATGGCTGAAACTTTGATGAGTAACTGTAAACAGTAAACAAAGAAATTTGCCATTTTCATGTTGAGGTAGGAAACTTTCCAGAACACCCTCCTATAATAATAGAAGGCCTAAAAGTTTTATACCTCGTCATAATAACTTACGTCCTCGCCAAACAATAATAATACACCCTGTGATATTTCTTCTGCAATCTAGTGTATTAGCATATTTGAAAATATGAATGGACTGTTTATACATAAGTCTTCTGGTCCTGGCTGAAAACAACTTCGCATCAATTGACAAAAGGATGGATTAGGGAAACTGCGATAACGCTACTTAGGATTTATAGCCCATCACATTCACATAACTCCATAACTCAAATCCATAAAACGTTGGCTTTGTATTCAATAGAATGTTTTCATATCCTAACCTCAAAACAGCGTTGCTATACTGCTTGATAACCTGCCATATTTGCCAATTCCATTACAATATTTAACCTCACTAATCTGTATTAAGATCCTTTAGCTGTATTATCTTGTTCTTACTTCAACATTTTGTTCCTCGTTCCCCTCTTCGAGTTTATCCTCGAACTTTATCCTGATAAATCTATACACACTAATTCTAGTAGATAGTCATTTGTTTTTGATCCCTTGAGAGAATGTTGGTACTATATAACAAAATCGAAATGTAATTAAGTTTGTTGTTATTATTTTGTTAATGATGATACAATGCCAAAGAAGTCTGTATTTTTTTCTTATATACAATAAATGTACAATTTTTACTTTTATTTCTGTTGTGTGCAAATCCTTGAAACTTCCCACCTCGACAAAGATTTTAAATTAAAGGTAATTTTGTAAAATTGAACTCTGTTTCATTTTCAGCAATACAGTAAGGTTATTGTTTATTATTAGAGTTGAATGTGCACTGTAATTAAAGGATCACAAGTCCAGAAAATAATATAACAATCATATGGCTATGAAACTATTCTTACAGATGCTTATATCTGCAGATTTTCTTGTAGCTGCAATGCGAATATGGGAATATAGAAAGCTTTAAGTGTTATTCAAATCTTTCAGGAGCTGATCGCTGTATGAATATGGAAGTTCGTAGTGGATCAATTTAAATTGTTCTGTAAGAGTGATTTGTGGGAGCTATATATGTGTGTTATTTGAGGAGGTCCTTATGAAGCATTCAAGGGGAAGTTAAACAGAATATAATCATCTAAAATGTATTTTTATCGAAAATGGGCAAATAGTAATAAAATGTAATGCTTATAACCGGAATATAAGAACTGGAAGAATTTAGAACTTCGGAATTTTGAGCATGCAGTTTCAATACTGAAAACCACAAACATTGCCAGGATTGTAATATTTTCACTTCAACAGGACACTTTCTGGTTCATCATATAAATATCACAAATTAAAATAAGACCTGAAGCTTTCTTGGTGACAAATATGTTCGAGATCTTCTGGGGAAACAAGCCAGGGGAAAAGACGATTAGAAATCGACGTTACGGGATTGTACATCTCTACAATCATCAGGATATTTTAAAAAATGTTATAACCACTAATATAACTGGATATAACACAAATATAAACAAAGACAAAACACTACCAATCACTGAACAAAAGACTGCTTTCAGTAAATTAAATGTCAGGTCAGGAGATGGCGTGAGTATAGAAAATCAATTAGGTCAAAGAACCTTACCTACTTAACTTGACGATCAAGGTGTATAGATCAGTACTTCGTCTTTTCACCTGACTTGTTTCCCGATAAGATCTCGAACTATCACGAATTCTGTTCTGTGGTCTTTCTAAATCTGCGAAAATGCGCTGCTTTTGGAAACACCATGAAGTGTATTTCACATTATGTGCTGTGGCTAAATCTGAGAAGGCAGCAAACACTAATTCCATCCTTTATATGGTGTAAATTTGTTTGTTTTTATTAGATTGGCTGCTTAATTGTATAATTTAACATAACATAAAGGTACATAAAAGAAAAGCTCGTTATACATAGCCTACAATATTAATACACAAGCCTTTGGATTACTGAGTTCTCCTTATGTCCATACACACACAGGTATCGTTGAAGAGTCATCCTTCTCCGAGGAAAAAGAGTTCGATGTTTTGCCATTCCTGGACTCTGTCTCTTACTGACTTTATGGTGGATTTATAATAATAGACGGTGGGCAGATGGTGGTTTACTTTTTATGAAGTGTCACAAGTTGTGAAGTTATGCTGATAATTATAGCCATTGAGGTTATGCTGGGCCTAAGGTGAGTCAGGGACGCTTGTAGGTTTCCCCGGGGTCAATGTCATATTTCCCGAGGCCTCAGATAAGTTGATTCAAGCTGTAGGGAAGACGGGAATAGAATTAATGAGAGAGGTTGACATTATAGTCATTTAATTTGCGAAAGGGTAGGAGTTTTCATTAGGAATGTACCAATTGGAAGCTGTTACTACTCGTTAGTATCGGTTCTGACAGATTTGAAGTTTATAGAGATGAGTTTTTGCAGCTTTGCCCCAGACTTATGTGATTATCTTAGAAGCAAGGGAACGGGATGTAAACAAAAACACGTGGCAAGCTGTGTGTATCAGCCCCGGATTACATCAATATAGTTCCATGTCAAACTATGAAAATTAATTTTGTTTTATATTGTTTAAGAATTTGTTTCGTTGAAAAGAATTATTATAATATTAAAAGTTATTTCACAATACATTTCAAAATCATATATGTAATAAATAACCAATTAAATGGCGATATACCTAAAAAACATTTTCTGTTATCAAAATACAGTTGGTCCGCCTTGATGCATTTAACAGCGCTCACTTGTTTACAGATAGTTAATTACAATGTGGTTAAGGTTATTAAATATTATGAGTGGTCAAAATGTGCATTCTCAAAAGAAAAATTCTGGAAAATATTGAACAATTATAGCACTGGATAGTTTGGTTTGAATTGTAAGCTTTGTGTGGCAGCATGTGACATGGACTTGCATAAACACTTTTTCCCCAATGCTGCAATAGACGTCTATGTAGAATTTTGCACTGCATTGTGTAAACACGATCATGTCTGGTAAAATGTTTCAGCTATGTTATTATCTTAAAACGTGCTGGAAACATATTAGCAGTGTTAATACGATCGTTCAGAATGTGAATTTATAGCGGTAGGTGGTTCAGATGTCTTCAGATATTGCATTTGTTCCAAAAAGAGCGTACTGTATTTCGTGTGCTTTCCTTCTCTACATCAGGTTCCCTTTTACGACCGGCAGAGCCCGCAGTACGCCCGCGTTCGCCAGTCTTTGGGCTTGGGGACTAACTTGCATGGTGTTTTAGGTAACGACCCAGTGGCCGTGGACAAGGCACTGCGGTTTATGAAATAGATTTTAATAAACAAGTCTGAATTGTGTTTTTATATTTATTGCTTTTAGAGATTTTAAATTATTAGTCCTTACATCGTTTTAATGTCTTTTTAACATTTGTGGGTTTTTATGGTATTTTACCTTTTTAACTAAATTTTATATAGTTATTAGGTTTTAGTGTTGACTTGGGGCCCAAATGACCTTGTTGTCGACGGGCCCTTAAACGCCACATACTTACGACCGGCAGATTTATACTTTCAAATGCGCCACCAGGTGGCATCTTACTACACCTAACCACAACGCTTTAACCAAATGAATTAAGCAATACTTAACTGCAGTAATAATGAAGGCTGTATTAATCAGTAGTTTAAATACCAATATATACAAATTCTTTCCAACAAGCCAGTAAGTTAGCAACATAGCTTTCAAAACTATCTGATTCATTTACATATAAAGTATTTTGCTTCATGCATGGTTAAATGTGAAGTGAAAATCTGCCACCTACGGCCGGTTGCAGAACTACGAGCCGGGAGCTGGTAAACAGTTGATGCAGATACTCTGTGGAACGATGTAGGCAGAAAACAACTGAATGGTGTACTTTTTATTTAATGAGAGTTGAGCATAGAAGGCTTTGCAATAAAGAACAGTTTACTCTTGAATTTCTTCTCTGTATAACGATTTATAAACTGTAAACTACACAAGCGTGAAATAATATAAAACTGTTATTTTCTGTAATTTGTATTATTTTCTTTATCACTTATTTACAGTCAACATTTTAACATCAACATTTAAAGGACATACATATTTTACATATACCGAATGCAAAAATATAAATATATAAGAAAAAAGTCACTTGTAAAAAATCTGCTATTCATTGTTATAAAAACATGTATTTAGAAAATGTTACAAATGTATGTTAATACAAAATAGTCGGTTGTTTTGGAATATGTGGTTTAAAATATTGACAAATTAATTTTATTTCATTAAACATGAAATATGATTGGTTTCAAATAGACAAACCGTCTATAAAAGTATTTTATAGGTCTAGAGCAAGTCTAGAATAACAGAAAAAATAAGTTTTGTTTGCATTTCAATGAATTTAATCATTTTTAAATATACTTTGGGTTTAAATTAGGCTATATTTCTATTTATTAAGTAATATATTTGTTTAGCTACTAATATTATACTCAAAATTTATTTTAATTGTATTTCCATTCAGTATATTGTGTACGATTACATGGAACATTATACCTTTAGGTCTGGTATTAAGAAATACCTTACAATCCATAATACCCGACACAGAATCTTGGACAATGAACCTTTAAAGTAATGGACAAAACACTGCTGACCACAATATTAACAAACTACAGTTCTTTTAGTGCATCTTACACTTAACTTCAATGTTCAAGTCACATGTGTTCTAGTGGGTTAAAATGCTTGAACATTTGCCTGCAAAAACATTTGAATATCACAAAACATACGTTCTTCTGCAGTGAGTGAAATGACAGCAACAAATGACAGTCAACTGTCACTGCAGTGCATCATGGAAGACTTTCTTGTCTACTTCATGACCCTCCCACAAGATATCAGCTGCAAACAGAGCTGAAGTCTTGGTATTCCATATTTCCGGACTATTCCATAATACCCTCCTCTCTGTATGAATATAAAACTTGGCATTTAATTTTGGCATCTTATAAGGAAGGGACATCAAGATTTTCAAGGAGGTGCCTTCATCTCCAATTTTCTGAAAATAGTGTTCATCTACGTTTAGTTTTGAATGAATTTTGAATTATGGGAAATAACAGGAGTTTACAGATGTAACAGTAATTTTTTTGGCATTAGAAATTTAGAAATTTCTGAAATATTTTTTGCTGTTTGTTTGAATGGAAATATTTTTTGCTGTTTGTTTGAATGTTTCAGTATTGTCACTTTTTAAAAATTGCTAAATTATTATTAAATTTCTTTTCACTATATATAATTTAAAAATTATACAGAGACTAAATATTTGGTTTTTGATTAACTCTCTTTACAAACAGACTGGTCATAAGATCTCTCCTGTATTCACTTGAGAACTTGTTTGTTTTCAGTTCGGAAGCAATTAAATTTTGAGTAGCACTGTTTGGAACTGCAAAGATTATACCTTAGAACAGTTTTTAAATTAAATATTATAAAAGTCAGTCCATTTTTTAGAACAACGAATTTAAATATCACAGCTTGATAAGACGTCAGATATGGAATCCGTGATGTTCCATGACGTATATGGGCACCTTCTTCTCGACGTAGTGCGGTACTGTGACAGCGTAAGGTTTAGGAACATGTACTAGAACAGGGTAAGGTTTAGGCACGTTGACATGATGGGTCACCGGTACGGGAACCTTAACCTCGACCTTGACAGGATAAGGTACTTTCTTCTCCACAGTGTACGGGACTTTCTTCTCGACGTACACAGGATACGGCTTGGGTACCTCCACGGTATACGGTTTAGATACTTCCACTTCTACAGGAACTTTTACTGCATACGGCACTTTCTTCTCGACGTGGACAGGGTACGGCTGGGGTATAGGTACCTTGACGTGCTTCGTGATGATGGTTGCCTTCACGTGTTCCTCTTCGTGATGGTCCTCCACGTCGTGGGATTCCCCCAGAAATTCATGCTTCGTTGCTGCTACCAGTGATAGCGAAGCTACCAGGATGATCACCTTCGGGAAACAAGTGAATTCAGAACTGTTATGCAATCAAAGACATTTAAACTTGGAGTAAAAACAGAAACAAAATTCAAAATACAATACAACCAAAAACACAAATGGAATCAGTTAAACATACCATTTAGATAATAGCAAACTGTAGAGTTATGATGATTATAACTTTACTTACAAATATAATAAATTCAAAGAAGAAAACTACATAGAAGTACTTGAAACTGGACTACCTAACATATCTAACAGTAAAAGACCTGTAACAACTATCTGGAGGTAAAGTAACCATTGTATACTTACAAGAGAATTCATGGTCCTAGTCTGTCAGGAAGCGGAATCAATAATGTCGGCAAAGAGGATACATATCCGACTTTTATATGCTACAATCAAACTTTCCCTCAATCTCTCCCTTTCTCAAGGTCAGCTTCTCTAGAAACAATTATATCACTTTCATTACCATTGAAAAAGCAAAATAATGTAGGTGTTAATTTTGCTAGAGTATACATAAACATCTACTATATTTGCAAAAGGCTTATTCCTCAATGTATTTATAACAATACAGTTAAAATTTCGTTGTAAATACTACAGGGATACAGGAGACTGAAGTGTTATGCTAGATTTGAATGTAATATTCTATATATGACACGAGAAACAAAAGAATAGTGGTTAGGCACTTAAACATTTGAACATTGAAACTCAATATCAATTTGAGCTTTAATGATATCTCCATTGTTTATGTGATAACCTTTTTATGCATTTTACTTTTAATAGATATTCAAACATTTGAAAATGTCATCCAGAATGAACAAAAAAGTAAGAGTATTCATCTTACTTGTAATAGGAATATCTTAAACATAGAGTACTTTAATAAAATGTTGGAAACGGTTATGAAAATATAAACAATAAAGAAAACTTTGCTATACAGGTTGGAAAACAGTGCAGAGATAGAAATCTTTGCTAGTATTCCTGGGTCCTTTAATACTTATTTCTGTATTATTCTTCGAAGATTTAGGTTATATAAATTACGCAATGCTATAACTTCCTATTATTAACCTTTTCGGGGTCAAAAGTATCAAAAGCCATAATAAAGAGTGAAATATTCATATGGAATGTTTTGCAAAATAGACTAATGTCTCTATAGATAAGTAATAGAAAATATATTTTATTTAAATTTACGTCCTCCAACGTTAAGTCATATCTGATGATAATGTCCAAATGAGTACAGCGTCCATAGAGCTTAGTCTTACCAGACATTCATCTTTCAGATTAAGAGAAAACCTTATTACCCTGGTCGAGATTAGAACTAGGGACATCTTGAAAGTGACACTACCACCACGCTACAGAGACAGGCCAATGTCCTCCAATATTAAGTCATATCGGAAGACTGAAATGATATTCAAATGAGTTCAGAGTACATAGAGTTTAGAGTTACCAGACATTCATCTACCTGGATAAATGAAACTTTATCAACCTGGCCGAGATTAGAACTAGGGACCTCTTGAACGTGACACTACAACACGCTACAGAGACGGGACAATGTCTTCCAGTGTTAAGTCATAACGGACGATGAATGAAATGATGTTCAAATGAGTTCAGGGTACATAGAGCTTAGAGTTACCAGACATTCATCTACCTGGATAAATGAAACTTTATCACCCTGACCGAGATTAGAACTAGGGACCTCTTGAACCTGACACTTCCACCACGATACAGAGACGGAGTAATGTCCTCCAACGTTAAGTCATATAAAATTATTGTCAAATGAATCCAGGATACATAGAGCTTAGAGTTATCAGACATTCATCTTTCACGATAAGGGAAAACTTTATCACCCTGACCGAGATTAGAACTAGGAACCTCTTGAACGTGACACTACCACCACGACACAGAGACGGAGCAATATCCTCTAACGTTAAATCATATCGGACGATGAATGAAATGATGTTCATATGAATCCAGGGTATATAGAGCTTAGAGTTGGCAGACATTAATCTTTCAGGATAAGGGAAATCGAAATCATCCTAACCGAGTTTAGAACTAGGGACCTCTTTAAGTTACAGAGACAGACATAAATTGTTTCAAATTCTATAATGTCCTCTTAAGTACAAAAGCTTATTTCTAAATACGGAGCAGTGCCTACACAAATTTGAGGTTATTTTCTCCACACATTGTTCAAAAACAACCCTTGCTAAACCTTTATCTTCTAAAAGTGTCGATAGAGATAAATATTTCTGTTACGCCTTTACTAGTATGTACAATAGAAATAGAAAAACAGAGCAGTTAGAATTTCAAGAGCTGGTCGCTGGGGATGACATTCAACTAACTTTCTTTATACTTGGAAGGCAAAAGTAACTGCTGTTCATTTTAAAATATGTACTTGTTGAAAAATGCCAAGTAATAGCAAAGAATAAATCGAAAATATTATTACCATATCTACAATTTGTTCAGCTATACCAGATATACAAAAGCCATTGAGAATTAAGAGGACTTCTGAGAACATTCTCAGAAAATTCAAGATAAAATTTGTTATTTAAAATCAGAATACCAAATTTTTAATAAAAATACCTTCTCTGACTACATGCACGTGATGGGGAAAGTAAAAACGAAGTCGGCGTAGGTGATCTAATAAAGAAAACTGTAGTGGATAATGTAGTATTACTGTCAACTGTTATTTAAAATGTGTAATGGTGGGAGAAGGAAGTAGACCCGAGAGAAAGGTAGAGAGTTAAACAAAACACTTTAAATACATTAAAACAACTCTATTCATTTGTTTTTTTATAGCCACTTTCAATTGATTACCTGAACGCTCCAGTAAGGTTACTCTTAATGAATAGAGCACTTGGGCGTTGTGACTTGTAAATGCTTTAACTGATTAATGCACCGGAAGTGTTCAACGCGACACTAGCGCTAACGTGTAACTAAACTATGTTTCTTATAACCTTAATCTTCTGTGCACAATCTTTCGGTTTGTGTTTCCTTCCTATTTCCAAAACTTTGCTACTGTACGCCTTGGAATGTATTAAACAAGCCATGTGCAATGCAATAACCCATACTCGATACTCGATACCTCATTTCTACTTCCAGTTTCAATACAAAATAGAATGTTGGTAGAACTGTGTAAAGCCAATGAAATTAAATATTAAAGAGACAAAACTTAAAACCATCAGGCTCGTTTGCATAAAAATCGCTAACTGCAGTTCATTTATAATTGAAGATTAAAATTGAACTAAGATTGCTAACCCGCGTGGGTTGTAAAATGCTGATCTTAGATCAGATGAAAGCCGTTTAATATTGATCCGAGATAACAAAAATAAAGGCGGCAACATCGCCAAACATGTTGCAACTTTCGTTTTGTATCGAAAGGATTCGAGAATAATCGGAATTACTCGGCTCTGTTTAACACAGAGTAGCCAATCTAGACATAACAAAAACTAAATAAATCTTTCGCTTTATAATTATTTGCTCTATAAATAATGTTATTTTAAATAAAAAGTATAAGAATTTACTCTATGTTGAAACAGTAAATCATTTTTATTTCTCTTATATATTAATGATTTAGGTCTAGGTTTAAATAAAACGGTCGAGAACATCAATTTGACACACTTTGCCGATGATACCAGCATATTAATGACTGGGAAAACCTCGAATTAGGTATTAAGCTATAATAATACTTTTAATACAAAAATTGTCAATTGGTTTTTAAAAAATAAGCTAAAAATAAATGAAGAAAAATCAGTAGCTATAGGCTTTCACCACAAACTAAATAACACTGCTCAATTCCCAAGTATATATTTAGGGAATAAATCACTACTCTATGAATCAAATACCAAATTTCTAGGAATATGGTTAGATGAACATTTAAAATGGGAAAAACAAATTCAGCAACTAGAATTGAAACTAAGCAGAATTACATTCGTTATTAAATCAATGAGGGAATCTGTAAACACAAATGTGTTGAGAATTATTTATTTTGCTTATTTTCATTCTGTAATGTCTTATGGTATACTTAGCTGGGGAAATGCTAAAGATGTATCAAAAATATTTAGACGGCAGAAAAGGGCTATTCGTTATATAGTAAATATTCCTTTTACCACCAGCTGTAAACCATATTTTAAACTACTAAAAATACTTCCATTACCCTGTGTGTGTATATATGAAGCTCTAGTTAGGACAAGAATTGTACTTGCTCAATTTGAAACAAATTCGCAGATACATACACATAATACAAGAAGTAAATCAGAACTACGCATTATAAGCCACAATACAACTTTATTCACACATAGCTTCGAACATAAAGCAGTATTATTATATAACAAACTACCCGATGGCATTAAAAGTATAACATCGGAAAAAAGGTTTAAACTGACTGTAAAATCATTTTTAAGAGAAGGTTGCTAATATTCAGTGGAAGAATACTTAAAACATGATCAACATATCAATGCTTCCTAAAATGATGTTTGTGAATAAATACCTGTGCAACTTCGGAGGTGATACTTGTAATATTCAGAAAAGCTGTAAAAGATATCCTACTAAAAGTAATGACACAGACAACAGATGAGTTTCTAAGAAGTAAAATTAAATAATAAAGTAAATATTGATTTTTTTTGGTAAAAATTATGTCTCTTACAGCCTACTTCTTAAAAATGTAATACATTAAACTATTATGTGACCTAAGTTGCCTTATTCGTAATTACTATTTGTATTATTATTCTGTTAATTACTACTGCATTACTTTAATTACTATTGTATTATTCATAATTGTATTACTCATAAGAAATGTATTATTCTTATGGGTACAAATTTGACGATGCCATGAATATTGTATATTCCTAAGGTGAATAAAACTATCTATCTATCTATCTATCTATCTATCTATCTATCTATCTATCTATCTATCTATCTATCTATCTATCTATCTATCTATCTATCTATCTATCTATCTATCTATCTATCTATCTATCTATCTATCTATCTATCTATCTATCTATCTATCTATCTAT
Source organism: Mantis religiosa (assembly GCA_030765055.1). Lineage (NCBI taxonomy): Eukaryota > Metazoa > Arthropoda > Insecta > Mantodea > Mantidae > Mantis > Mantis religiosa. The sequence continues at coordinate 26,245 of JAUKNK010000807.1, forward strand.
CTATCTATCTATCTATCTATCTATCTATCTATCTATCTATCTATCTATCTATCTATCTATCTATCTATCTATCTATCTATCTATCTATCTATCTATCTATCTATCTATCTATCTATCTATCTATCTATCTATCTATCTATCTATCTATCTATCTATCTATCTATCTATCTATCTATCTATCTATCTATCTATCTATCTATCTATCTATCTATCTATCTATCTATCTATCTATCTATCTATCTATCTATCTATCTATCTATCTATCTATCTATCTATCTATCTATCTATCTATCTATCTATCTATCTATCTATCTATCTATCTATCTATCTATCTATCTATCTATCTATCTATCTATCTATCTATCTATCTATCTATCTATCTATCTATCTATCTATCTATCTATCTATCTATCTATCTATCTATCTATCTATCTATCTATCTATCTATCTATCTATCTATCTATCTATCTATCTATCTATCTATCTATCTATCTATCTATCTATCTATCTATCTATCTATCTATCTATCTATCTATCTATCTATCTATCTATCTATCTATCTATCTATCTATCTATCTATCTATCTATCTATCTATCTATCTATCTATCTATCTATCTATCTATCTATCTATCTATCTATCTATCTATCTATCTATCTATCTATCTATCTATCTATCTATCTATCTATCTATCTATCTATCTATCTATCTATCTATCTATCTATCTATCTATCTATCTATCTATCTATCTATCTATCTATCTATCTATCTATCTATCTATCTATCTATCTATCTATCTATCTATCTATCTATCTATCTATCTATCTATCTATCTATCTATCTATCTATCTATCTATCTATCTATCTATCTATCTATCTATCTATCTATCTATCTATCTATCTATCTATCTATCTATCTATCTATCTATCTATCTATCTATCTATCTATCTATCTATCTATCTATCTATCTATCTATCTATCTATCTATCTATCTATCTATCTATCTATCTATCTATCTATCTATCTATCTATCTATCTATCTATCTATCTATCTATCTATCTATCTATCTATCTATCTATCTATCTATCTATCTATCTATCTATCTATCTATCTATCTATCTATCTATCTATCTATCTATCTATCTATCTATCTATCTATCTATCTATCTATCTATCTATCTATCTATCTATCTATCTATCTATCTATCTATCTATCTATCTATCTATCTATCTATCTATCTATCTATCTATCTATCTATCTATCTATCTATCTATCTATCTATCTATCTATCTATCTATCTAAGTTAATCATTTCGCTTACTTTATGTCCATTATATGCCCAATGTACATCTTTTTCACTTTCATCTGTTTACAATACTGTGAGTTGGAAAACAAACAAAAGATGGAAGTTCAAGTCAAAGAGAAGATGCATTCAGCTAACTTTAAATCTCGCATAATCCTTATTTCACCCTTTTCCATAGGCATCCTGATGAAATGAGATGTTAAAGCTGCAATCTCCCTTGTAACGTTGTGTATTGTTCCATGACCATGTGGTGCTGGCTGGCTGTATATAGCCAGAAGGTTTTTGCTGCGTGCCCATTCGTTAAGGGTTTTACCGCAGGTAAGGTATTTGAACGGGATTTAGTAGGATGGATATAGTGTAGGTTTTGAGGTTGAAGAATTTTGTGAGGTTACTATTTGTACCTTCGGGATAAAAGGACAGGATGCAATTCCCTGCACCCTGGTGTTTTTAATTTAGTTTAGGTTGGGGAGAATTTTGTTGCCAAACAACCTAGGATATTATGTGGAGCTCAGCTTTAGCTGCTGTTAGGATTAGCTCCTGGGTTATCCTGGGTGCCCGCATGCCATACGGGGGACCAGATGTTGTTTAGAACGGCGTCTAGTGGGGTCATAATCTCCCAGTGATCTAACAAGGGCGCTTCTATGAGTTGGTAAAGTTGCGTAGAATTTTGATGCCCGGAGCCTAACTTCATCCTCCACATATGGAAGTCCCGAGGCTTCGTGAAGCAACCTGGTAGGAAAATAGGGACCCACAGTATAGATAGACCGTAGCCCTCTATTCTGTGCACGTTGGAGCCAAGCCAACCAGCTATCTGCGGCCATGCCCCAGATCTCGCAGGCATATAGCATCACGGTGATTACCAGCGCTCGGAAGAGGTATAACCTCAAGCCAAGCGGCATCGAGCTCGACCCCAGCATAGGATACAGGGAAGCGATAGCTCCTTGTACCCTTGCCGCTAGGTCTGTGATGTGTTGGCGAAAGGTTAGGCCTCTATCCAATGTTACTCCAAGATATCGGACAGAGTTAGTCCACTCTATCCTTCGACCTCGGAAGCTGAAGTTGGGGCAGTCTGCGGGGGTGTGGCGCTTTGTGAAAAGTATAGCGTGGCTTTTGTCCGGATTTACGGACATCCGCCAACGCCACAACCACTGTTGTGTGAGACGGAGGTGTCTCTGCATGGGGTTGACGGTTCTGAGTATGTGTGTGTATTGTTCTAAGCGCAGTTCCTTTATTTATATTGAATATATCCACAATCACCATCTGGAAGATTTCAGTTCCATGGAACCGAAATGTGAGAAGGATCATAAATATTGGATTGAGTGGTAATTCCTCAGGGTTTGTATTCTTAATTGTACATGTAGCCTATGCTCCAGTACTTTGATTACATGCTTTGGTAGTCGAAATCTCATTTTGAATGTCATTTTGTTCTGAGATGGGATTTCCTCTATGTTGGAAAACACGAAGAGACCTTTCAAATTGAAAATTCTAATCATCAGAGATATCAGAGTAATCTGAATTCTGAAAATAATAAAAATGTGTAGTTATGAACACAAACAATGCATCTTTAACATGCATTTGTGAAATAGAGAGACTAATTGTTTATACAAGTAACCACAAAAAATGCTTTATTTACTATTTATTTAAAGCTGCACTACTTATTTCTTCTCGGGAACTATTGTGTAAATTCTGCAGTTCTGCTGATCTAAGTTCAATCAAGTTAACTGGAGAAAATTCACCAGTTAGGTTAGATCTTAGATCAATGTTTATACAACCAAAATTCTAAGTTCAGCTTGACTAAAGATCATTTTCATATGCTTGAACTTAGGTTATCTTTTATGCAACCGGGCCATAGAGTTCTCATTTTTAACCTCTACATTAGACATTTAAAGGCAAACCTTCGAGGTGCGTTCAAGTTATAACATCTCCTATAATTTTCAGGACTGTGACCAGATAAGAAATTCTGTTCTTTTTTTTTTAATACACATGGACTCTGTAAATGCGTGACAGAGATGGCAGCACTGTACAGTATATAGAACTCTAGTGGCAACGGCGACGTTTTCATTGCAAGAACAGCGTGTAATCATTCGTTTTCTCCATTTTTGTGGTGTGACACCTATTGAAATTAATCGCCAGTTGAGTGAGGCATGTGGTGATGGTATCATGGATGAGTCTAATGTACGTTCCTGGGTGCGACAGTTCAATGAAGACAGAACATCGTGTGACAACAAACCAAGACAGTTAAGTGAGGCATGTGGTGATGGTATCATGGATGTGTCTAATGTACGTTCCTGGGTGCGACAGTTCAATGAAGACAGAACATCGTGTGACAACAAACCAAGACAGTTAAGTGAGGCATGTGGGATGGTACCATGGATGTGTCTAATTTACGTTCCTGCGTGTGACAGTTCAATGAAGACAGAACATCGTGTGACAACAAACCAAGACAGTTGAGTGAGACATGTGGTGATGGTACCATGGATGTGTCTAATGTACGTTCCTGGGTGCGACAGTTCAATGAAGACAGAACATCGTGTTACAACAAACCAAGACCGTTGAGTGAGGCATGTGGTGATGGTACCATGGATGTGTCTAATGTACGTTCCTGGGTGCGACAGTTCAAAGAAGACAGAACATCGTGTGACAACAAACCAAGACAGTTTAGTGAGGCATGTGGTTGTGGTACCATGGATGTGTCTAATGTACGTTCCTGGGTGTGACAGTTCAAGGAAGGCAGAACATCGTGTGACAACAAACCAAGACAGTTTAGTGATGCATGTGGTTGTGGTACCATGGATGTGTCTAATGTACGTTCCTGGGTGTGACAGTTCAATGAAGGCAGAACATCCTGTGAGAACAAACCAAGACAGTTGCAGACATCGCCTCCAAAATTGGCATTTCTGTGGGATCTGTACTCACAATCCTACATGAAGATCTGAAAATGCTCAATCGGCGATCTTTCAAAATAACGTTCTCCACTCGCTGGATCATGTCGTCACACCGGCTGGTGCGAGGTGGTGACTGTCTTTTTGCCCTGAAATTAAACAAATAAATATTATTCTTGGTGTAACTATTTTTAAAATTCATATTTTTAATGAAACTAAATTAATCGTGCGTTCGTTGAACTCCCTTCAGCTCTCCAATCCATCAAAACCATATCCGTCATTTCGGCGTTCGTATAGCGCTACATATTGCTTGGATTTGCTATCTTAGTACACGCAAAATCCTCTCTGTTAGGACGGAATGTGTAATTTTACACTGAAGAGCAACCTTCAACTGTCCGAGTTATTAGTCAACTCTTTCACAAGTAACTGTCATTTGTCCCATTACCTGAAAGGTAGACTAGGGTCACTGATAAAGAGCAAGGAGAGATGCTTTTGTTTTCGTGGCCGGTACGTCCCAATAACAACTTTTGAGGTTCGCACACCAGTGTTTCCTGCGCTGCCTAATCACAAAGTCATGCAATATTTATTTCTGCATAAAATTATACCTAACAGGACTTCGAAGCTGCGACACCGAAATTCGGAATAGTTAAGTTATAAACTACGAAACGACTATAATCGTTGTTGCAACAACTTGTATAACTTGAGTTTTCCAGCTCGTTAAGCGATTTGATTAGAATATAAGTACAAAGGATAGTATAACTTTCTTACCAGAAGGTTATAAAGTATTTTGTCATTCTTGATTATATGTATATTCGATTCCCCTTTACTACGTATTCTGTTTTCTTAGATGAATGGCTAATAGATATGAACCCATTGTTACTGGAGGGAAGCAAGGAAGCAGGGAACCCTACTCCAAACAATCAAGTTTGTTTTTGCATCACAGTGTCTTCCCCACGTGATATGCGCTGATTTTCCTTTCCTACGATGTCAGTTTAATGACATAGACTACACCTAAGAGCCAAATATGGCCCTGAAGTTTAGTTATGGAGCACCCTGTTGTAGTCATTTACATATCCAGTGCTCCATTTCACTTTCAACACGTGTGATATAATAAACCCGACCAGTCCACTTCATGTAGGTACATTACCACCTCATTATGTTGATGGTACCGTTACATGTAAAGAAAGCTTGGAAAACCTTCTCTCAGATCGTTCTACAGTGATTGTTTATGGCGATATAAAGAAACAGTTCAGTGTCGGGAACGAATTGCCAGACAATCATTAATAGTAAAGATAAATTACCTTTATCCGGCACCGTGAGACAAAATCACATCATTACGCGATACCTTTGTTATTGAAAAGTAGACCTTTTACTGTTGGACATGAATAAACTCTGCAAAGAGTCGAATTATCTCTACCAGAGTCAATATGAGACAAAAACACATCATTACGCGATACTTTTGTTACTGAAAAGTAAACCTTTTACTGTTAGACATGAATAATCTCTGCAAAGAGTCGAATTATCTCTACCAGAGTCAATATGAGACAAAAACAAATCATTACGCGATACTTTTGTTACTGAAAAGTAGACCTTTTACTGTTAGACATGAATAATCTCTGTAAAGAGTCGAATTATCTCTACCAGAGTCAATATGAGACAAAAACACATCATTACGCGATACTTTTGTTACTGAAAAGTAGACCTTTTACTGTTAGACATGAATAATCTCTGTAAAGAGGCGAATTATCTCTACCAGAGTCAATATGAGACAAAAACACATCATTACGTGATACTTTCGTTACTGAAAAGTACGCCTTTTACTGTTAGACATGAATAATCTTTGCAAAGAGTCGAATTATCTCTACCAGAGTCAATATGAGACAGAATCATATCACTGTGTGATACTTTTGTTACTGAAAAGTAGACCTTTTACTGTTAGACATGAATAATCTCTGCAAAGAGTCGAATTATCTCTACCAGAGTCAATATGAGACAAAAACACATCATTACGTGATACTTTTGTTAATGAAAAGTAGACCTTTTACTGTTGGACATGAATAATCTCTGCAAAGAGTCGAATTATCTCTACCAGAGACAATATGAGACAACAACACATCATTACGTAATACTTTTCTTACTGAATAATAGTCCTTTTACTGCAAGATATGAATAATCTCCTGTAAAGAGTCGAATTATCTCTACCAGAGTCAATTTGAGACAAAAACACATCATTACGTGATACTTTTGTTACTGAAAAGTAGACCTTTTACTGTTAATCATGAATAATCTCTGCAACGAGACGAATTATCTCTACCAGAGTCAATATAGCAGGTCAAGCAGAAGTATAAATTTAAAATTTGCGAGACAAAAACACATTATTCTTCAGGAACGCCTTCTCTAATGTAGTGTCAAAGACATTATATTATAGTCTCCTTGACTATCGATTATCTCGTACATGTCTCAGTCGATGTTCATTTTTCTTTAGTTACCTGAGAAACTAACAATTTTTGAACTGCACCATTTCTTATAACAAATATTCTTTGTCATAAATTGCAGATGACTTTAGTGGCTACAAACTAAGATAACCAATTCGACCTTCTCAAATTTCTTCAGGTATAAAGCTTTTGTCACCTGAATTACTCATTCTGACATACAGTTTATCATTTGTTATTTTTGTATCACCATAGTTACGTTTCCTTGCTACTGAAAGCCTCCAAAATCATCTTACACCTACTAAAAATAGATTCCAAAGCTTTTGTAAACCAGTTTTAAATATTTCTGTAATCCATAATTAAAGTCGACTTTCCCTAGATAACGGAAAGATATCATTTTACTCGTAATAAATCAACATATTTGATTGTCTTTTAAATGTTGTACATGATTATTTTCTCTTTAAGGACAAATCGCCATTCTTCAATTTATCGCAGTGCATTGTCCAGTTATCCTTTTCCTAGAGTTGGCAGACCTGTACTTTTTTAAATCAGAATCATTATTCTTTTATCTATGACCTAAGTGATCGACAAAATGGCGGCGGCTACGAATATGGATGCAACTGAATTGCGAGGGACAGAAGGTATTCTGAAGCTGCCGATACGGTAAGTTGGAACTGCTAACGAAAATAAAAATCCAATAAACAGTATGATCTATGCAATTATTTCATTGACTGGTTTTAGGTAAGCAGTGCTATGAATCAAACTTTCTGCATTATTACTGCGTGACCTCGCTCTGGGCGCCATTTCTTTTCGTTATAGATAAGACTGGAGTTAGTATTCTACTAATTTATTGCTATTTAACAAAATTTAAGGTTGTATAAAAGTTACTATAGCATTTCTAAACTCTCAGAAGAATTCCGTTTATAGAAGTCCATTATTATTTGTATTTCAGCTAGATCTTTCGACTATAAACTTCTCCTAAAGGAATAAATTGCGTTATCATTAAAATATGCGAAGTAAATCTAAATAGAAAATAGCAGAAAAAGCAAACAGTCATTACAGTTTATACGTTTCGTAAACTGCTCATTCTGACCTTGGAATTTTCAGTTATCTTGCTCAGTAGAGGAATTCTGGGGTGGTTTCTTATAGTTTCTCTTTTGTACTCCATCGTTCTATTCTTTTAGTGTGCGTTTAGATTTCGTGTGTAGGCAGTGAGGACAGATGGCGCGGAAATCTCCCTGTGGTTGTTCGACTGGATCGCTCTTTCTAGGCATCTCAGGCAGTGTAAGGTGTCTTCGTCCTGAAATTGCTAGGTATTTGCAAGTGTGTGTCCTATAGACTCCAGTAGTTCCTATATTTCTTCTTTTATGTCCCCCTACGATCAATAAACCCAACATTTTGTGTGTTCTGCCTGTTTTAAGTGTTTTATTAGTCTGATAGAGTTTTGAAAATAGACCCCAACTCTACAGAATTATTTTATCTGTCAATGGCTGTATCAAATATTACATAAAATTAATAAAATAATACATAAAATTAGCCTACTAAGTGTGAATATAAAGTAACATTATACATGTGTACTTTCTAGGAAATTATAAAGCTAATAAAATGAAAGTGCAGGTGCAGTAAGTTAATATGTTTAGCGAGTGAACAATTTTAACCCCCCGAGCATGTCAAACATCAAACATCGCTAGTCCCATATGTAATTATATCCGTTGCCTAAGAAACAATCGACTTGAATTATAAAATTATTAAAAATTATTTTACAAAATATTTAGAATCGATGTTTTACTAGGTGCAAAATGATATTGGAGGCTTTTAGCAGCGAAGAATCATGACTACGGTGATGCGAAAATAACAAATGATAAACCTTATGTCAAAATGAGTGATTCAGGCGACGAAAGTTTTATGTCTGAAGAAATTCGACAAGAAGTTCTTAGTTCACTGCCACAAAAGTAATCTTCAATTTATGACAAAGAATGTTTATGTTTTAATAAATAGTGCACTTCAAACGATGTTAAAATATTTAGGAGGAAGTAATTTCAGCATACAACTAAAGAAAAACTGAGCATCGACTAAGCCATCTACGAGGTAATCGATAGTCAAAGAGATTATAACATAAAGTCTCTGACACTATTAGAGTAGGTGCTACTGAGGAATAATGTGTTTTTGCCTCACAGATGTTATCTTGATTCTTTTTCTTGACCTGTTATATAACGTTAGTTTATTGCTAATACAGTAGATGTTTTAGGAGTTGTGTGAGGCATTGTTATTCCATTGAGAATGCCATTCTCAAGTAGGTGATTGTTTGATAGGATTCAAAGAGTAATACAAAACAGTAGATACATATAAAAACAAGGTTTATGGAGATCACAAACACAATATTTTTGGTACAGATAGATACAAACAAAACAACAGAAGATGGATGTGACTAGGTCAGTGGTAGCCGTGCTCCTCTTTGTGATGTACAAACACTGGAACCTTCTCTCCACGTATACAGGGACCTGACGGGATACTTAACAGGGACGTGACGTGCACTGGGTAGGGCTTGGGGATGTGGACGGTGTGCGGCACAGGGACAGGGACCTTCACAGGGACTTTGACAGGGACAGGCACCTCTTTCTCCACGGGAACAGGGACCTTCTTCTCGATGTAGAGCGGGTATGGCTTCTCTACCCTCACGGCGACGGCTTCTCGACCTTGACCTCGTAGGGGACCTTGACGGGGTAAGGGACCTTCTTCTCGACGTGGTAGGGCACGGGGTGAGGGACTGGCACTTTCACTTTCCTTGTGGATCACGATGGACTTTATCCTGGCCTCAGGTTCGTGATGGTAATGATGTCCATAGCTTCCCCAGGCTTACTCCACCCTCTCCACCGTGACCGAACTCGTATCCGTATCCTTCCCGAACACACCCCTCTTCTCCTGCTTCTTGTCACCTTCGTCGCCTTCCTGCTGCTCCTCGGCGCGAGCAACAAGTGCCAAGGCAAACACCAAACAGATCTGTGAAAACACAAGACTATCTTAATGAAATGTAAACAGACCTTGCCACAGTTTTGTAACACATGAATATTACTCAAAACTCTGTAATCTTCTTTTGTTCTACAATTGAACAGAAGCATAATCATATTTCAAACGACTGCCCCCGTAGTCTAATAATATGAGATCACGCTGCTCATAACATATAAATTTCAATTTGTTTATTACATTAAATTTACACTCTGTTCACACTTCCAGACGCTGAGCGAATATTTCTGGCTGAGAATTGAACCGGAGAGCTCCGGATGTAAAGGTTAAATAATTTTCCAATCTTAACAATAATTGCTCATAAGCGATACACTAAACTGAGACAGTAGAAGCTCGCTGTCTTTTGTACTGCCGACTAGTTTGTAGTACAGTACAAATACATAGACTATTACAGTGCACACAGTGTATGTGGTTTTAGGTGAAAGTGTGCCGATAGTAATTTATAAACTATATTAAAAATATTTCGGTTAGGTTATCATTTTTCGGTCATTCTCTGGATAACTCGGATTTTGTTTACTCTCATCGGCACTGGCCTAGTTGATCGGGGTAAACAAAGATCTTACAGTTACTTTTCTTAACACTAGAGTAGTTACTCTTTATTTTTCTCCTGGTTGGGCAAAAAGAACGGAATTTCAATCACATGATGGGTAGAAAACATCATGTGATGTAACACATATAGATGAAGTCGTGAGATAGCTAATAAACTCACCTGTATCTTCATGATGAAGTTGTAGGAGCAATGAGTGGTGTGTGAGAATCATGGCCTTCTTTATATACTAGCACTTGTGTCTCTCTTCCGATGTTATTCCAACTTTCTCCATTTCCCTTCCCCTAGCGACCAAAATGATCACACACTCACACATACATTGTATTAATCCAAACTTCTAAAGCAATTACACATCGTTCTGGCTTCCGCACAAAGCATCTCAAACATATTCTTACCTAAAACAGTCAACTGTAACTGTGGGAGGTTTGTTGATTTCCGCGAGTGTATAAATAAGTCTTGTATAATACAATGTTTTATCAAACACTTACTCTGATAATTAAAAAGGCTTAGTAATTTTTAATTAAACTAGAATAAAATAGTAAAGTTATTTGTAATTTATTTATGAATATAGGGCTATTTAGACCAAGGATGTGTATAGTTGGCTAATACCTAATATGAGAGAATCGATGTTTGCTAGTCGTTTGTTTTAATTGTTGGTATAACAACTTTATTGAAACAAGAGAAGCTATCTATACCAGACAAAGTTTTGGAGAAGTCAAGTGTGTTTTATAATAAATTATTGTACTTGAAATGTAGACATAGTGATTGTATTTTATTCATACAATAGTTAACGTCGAATTTTATCCGTTTATCCGTAATTTATATTATTAAAGTGCAACTTTACAAGTAAGTGTTAGATAAAACATTTACTTTGTTCTGCTTCCTTCACATTAATGCAGATAGACATTGTAAAAATAGTTTCAATGTAAATACAGTAGGAAAAGAGAGTATTTTAAGAGCTGGTCACTATGTAATCACTTCGAAGTTCCGTACCCTTTACATGACCAGAAAAAAAAGAAAGGAATTCCGTCTTCCTATTTGAGAATAGCATACCTAAGTATTGAAAAATTCAAATACGTAACAAAGAGTGGGTATGGTGGAAATCTTAATTTTAATAATAATAATAATAATAATAAATAATAATAATAATAATAATAATAATAATAATAATAATAATAAAAATAATAATAATAATAATAATAATAATAATAATAATAATAATAATAATAATAATAATAATAATAATAATAATAATAATAATAATAATAATAATAATAATAATAATAATAATAATAATAATAATAATAATAATAATAATAATAATAATAATAATAATAATAATAATAATAATAATAATAGAAGAAGAAGAAGAAGAAAGAAGAAGAAGAAGAGAGAAGAAGAGAGAAGGAGAGAGGAGGAAGAGGAGGAAGAGGAGGAAGAGAGAGGAGGAGAGAGAGGAAGAGGAGGAAGAGGAGGAAGAGAGAGGAAGGAAGAGGAAGAGGAAGAGGAGAGGAAGAGGAAGAGGAAGAGGAAGAGAAGAAGAGAGAAGAGGAAGAGAAGAAGAAGAGGAAGAGGAAGAAGAAGAAGAAGATAAGAAGAAGAAGAAGAAGAAGAGAAGAAGAAGAAGAAGAAGAAGAAGAAGAAGAAGAGAAGAAGAAGAAGAGAAGAAGAAGAAGAAGAAGAAGAAGAAGAGAGAAGAAGAAGAAGAAGAAGAGAAGAAGAAGAGGAAGAAGAGAGGAAGAAGAAGAGGAAGAAGAAGAGGATGAAAGAGGAAGAAGAAGAGAAGAAGAAGAGGAAGAAGAGAGGAAGAAGAAAAGGAAGAGGAAGAAGAAGAAGAAGAAGAAGAGAAGAAGAAGAGAAGAAGAAGAGAGAAGAGAAGAAGAAGAAGAAGAAGAAGAAGAAGAAGAAGAAGAAGAGAGAAGAAGAAGAAGAAGAAGAAGAGAAGAAGAAGAGAAGAAGAAGAAGAAGGAAGAAGAAGAAGAAGAAAGAAGAAGAAGAAGAAGAAGAAGAAGAAGAAGAAGAAGAAGAGAAGAAGAAGAAGATGAAGAAGAAGAAGAAGAAGAAGAAGAAGAAGAAGAAGAAGAAGAAGAAGAAGAAGAAGAAGAAGAAGAAGAAGAAGAAGAAGAAGAAGAAGAAGAAGAAGGAAGAAGAAGAGAGAAGAAGAAGAAGAAGAAGAAAGAAGAAGAAGAAGAAGAAGAAGAAGAAGAAGAAGAGAAGAGAAGAAGAAGAAGAAGAAGAAGAAGAAGAAGGAAGAAGAAGAAGAAGAAGAAGAAGAAGAAGAAGAAGAAGAAGAAGAAGAAGAAGAAGAAGGAAGAAGAAGAAGAAGAAGAAGAAGAAGAAGAAAGGAAGAAGAAGAAGAAGAAGGAAGAAGAAAGAAGAGAAGAAGAAGAAGAAGAAGAAAGAAGAAGAAGAAGAAGAAAGAAGAAGAAGAAGAAGAAGAAGAAGAAGAAGAAGAAGAAGAAGAAGAGAGAAGAAGAAGAAGAAGAAGAAGAGAAGAAGAAGAAGAAGAAGAAGAAGAAGGAGAAGAAGAGAAGAAGAAGAAGAAGAAGAGAAGAAGAAGGAAGAAAGAAGAAGAAGAAGAAAAGAAGAGAAGAAGAAGAAGAAGAAGAAGAAGAAGAAGAAGAAGACGAAGAAGAAGAAGAGAAGAAGAGACGAAGAAGAAGAAGAAGAAGAAGAAGAAGAGAATAAGAAGAAGAAGAAGAAGAAGAAGAGAAGAAGAAGAAGAAGAAGAAGAAGAAGTGAAGAAGAAAAGAAGAGAAGAAGAAGAAGAAGAAGAAAGAAGAAGAAGAGAAGAAGAAAAGAAGAAGAAGAAGAAGAAGAAGAAGAAGAAGAAGAAGAAGAAGAAGAAAGAAGAAGAAGAAGAGAAGTAAGAAGAAGAAGAAGAAGAAGAAGAAGAAGAAGAAGAAGAAGAAGAAGAAGAAGAAGAAGAAGAAGAAGAAGAGAAGAAGAAGAAGAAGAAGAAGAAGAAGAAGAAGAAGGAAGAAGAAAGAAGAAGAAGAAACGGTGTAAGTTAAGGCGGGAGACTAGGAATTAGTTTCTCAAAATCTGTTCCCTAGGTGACGATAGTGTATTGTTTTGTTTGGAACGAAGAAGTTAACTACCCGAGACAGTTGACTATGTAATACG
>JAUKNK010000808.1:0-25000 GCA_030765055.1 Mantis religiosa
TACGCGGCTGGACTTAGAAAATTTTCGCTCGGAGTTGGACTTTAACTTTTTTCGGACTGAAAAAAAGTTTTTTTGAAAAATGTGAAATACGCATCATTGGTGTTCGTTTGATAAAGAAAACACATCCCTAGCCTAGTTTCTGCTAATTTGGCCCTGTATCATTGACTTTTTGCGCCGATTTGGACTTAGAAAAAGTTTCGATATTTTGCAAAAATAATTTTTTTAAAAACATGAAATATACATCGGAGGCATTCTTTTAGAAAGGGAAACACATCCCAAGAACAATTTTGGCAAATTTTCCCGTTTTTCGATGGCGCGTTGCACCACACCTACAAGACGACAATTCTTGCCCTCGGGCGGCGAGGCCTCAACTGCCGGCATGGTCAAGAGACGAAAGCCCCGGGGACTTAGAAATTTTTCGCTCGGAGTTGGACTTAGAAAAATTTTTATCGAAGTGAAAAAAATGTTTTTTGAAAAAAGTGAAACATGCATGGGTGGCATTCGTTTGATTAGGCAAACACATCCTAAGGTTCGCTTTCGCAAATTTGTCCCTCTTTAAGTGGCAGTTTGCTCCGAAAGTGGTAGTTCTCCCATGTACTACGCGGCTGGACTTAGAAAATTTTCGCTCGGAGTTGGACTTTAACTTTTTTCGGACCGAAAAAAAGTTTTTTTGAAAAATGTGAAATATGCATCATTGGTGTTCGTTTGATAAAGAAAACACATCCTTAGCCTCGTTCCTGCTAATTTGGCCCTGTATCATTGACTTTTTGCGCCGATTTGGACTTAGAAAAAGTTTCGATATTTTGCAAAAATAATTTTTTTAAAAACATGAAATATACATCGGAGGCATTCTTTTAGAAAGGGAAACACATCCCAAGAACAATTTTGGCAAATTTTCCCGTTTTTCGATGGCGCGTTGCACCACACCTACAAGACGACAATTCTTGCCCTCGGGCGGCGAGGCCTCAACTGCCGGCATGGTCAAGAGACGAAAGCCCCGGGGACTTAGAAATTTTTCGCTCGGAGTTGGACTTAGAAAAATTTTTATCGAAGTGAAAAAAATGTTTTTTGAAAAAAGTGAAACATGCATGGGTGGCTTTCGTTTGATTAGGCAAACACATCCTAAGGTTCGCTTTCGCAAATTTGTCCCTCTTTAAGTGGCAGTTTGCTCCGAAAGTGGTAGTTCTCCCATGTACTACGCGGCTGGACTTAGAAAATTTTCGCTCGGAGTTGGACTTTAACTTTTTTCGGACCGAAAAAAAGTTTTTTTGAAAAATGTGAAATATGCATCATTGGTGTTCGTTTGATAAAGAAAACACATCCTTAGCCTCGTTCCTGCTAATTTGGCCCTGTTTCATCGACTTTTTGCGCCGATTTGGACTTAGAAAAAGTTTCGATATTTTGCAAATATAATTTTTTTAAAAACATGAAATATACATCGGAGGCATTCTTTTAGAAAGGGAAACACATCCCAAGAACAATTTTGGCAAATTTTCCCGTTTTTCGATGGCGCGTTGCACCACACCTACAAGACGACAATTCTTGCCCTCGGGCGGCGAGGCCTCAACTGCCGGCATGGTCAAGAGACGAAAGCCCCGGGGACTTAGAAATTTTTCGCTCAGAGTTGGACTTTAACTTTTTTCGGACCGAAAAAAAGTTTTTTTGAAAAATGTGAAATATGCATATTTGGTGTTCGTTTGATAAAGAAAACACATCCCTAGCCTAGTTTCTGCTAATTTGGCCCTGTATCATTGACTTTTTGCGCCGATTTGGACTTAGAAAAAGTTTCGATATTTTGCAAAAATAATTTTTTTAAAAACATGAAATATACATCGGAGGCATTCTTTTAGAAAGGGAAACACATCCCAAGAACAATTTTGGCAAATTTTCCCGTTTTTCGATGGCGCGTTGCACCACACCTACAAGACGACAATTCTTGCCCTCGGGCGGCGAGGCCTCAACTGCCGGCATGGTCAAGAGACGAAAGCCCCGGGGACTTAGAAATTTTTCGCTCGGAGTTGGACTTAGAAAAATTTTTATCGAAGTGAAAAAAATGTTTTTTGAAAAAAGTGAAACATGCATGGGTGGCATTCGTTTGATTAGGCAAACACATCCTAAGGTTCGCTTTCGCAAATTTGTCCCTCTTTAAGTGGCAGTTTGCTCCGAAAGTGGTAGTTCTCCCATGTACTACGCGGCTGGACTTAGAAAATTTTCGCTCGGAGTTGGACTTTAACTTTTTTCGGACCGAAAAAAAGTTTTTTTGAAAAATGTGAAATATGCATCATTGGTGTTCGTTTGATAAAGAAAACACATCCTTAGCCTCGTTCCTGCTAATTTGGCCCTGTTTCATCGACTTTTTGCGCCGATTTGGACTTAGAAAAAGTTTCGATATTTTGCAAATATAATTTTTTTAAAAACATGAAATATACATCGGAGGCATTCTTTTAGAAAGGGAAACACATCCCAAGAACAATTTTGGCAAATTTTCCCGTTTTTCGATGGCGCGTTGCACCACACCTACAAGACGACAATTCTTGCCCTCGGGCGGCGAGGCCTCAACTGCCGGCATGGTCAAGAGACGAAAGCCCCGGGGACTTAGAAATTTTTCGCTCGGAGTTGGACTTAGAAAAATTTTGATCGAAGTGAGAAAATGTTTTTTGAAAAAAGTGAAACATGCATGGGTGGCATTCGTTTGATTAGGCAAACACATCCTAAGGTTCGCTTTCGCAAATTTGTCCCTCTTTAAGTGGCAGTTTGCTCCGAAAGTGGTAGTTCTCCCATGTACTACGCGGCTGGACTTAGAAAATTTTCGCTCGGAGTTGGACTTTAACTTTTTTCGGACTGAAAAAAAGTTTTTTTGAAAAATGTGAAATACGCATCATTGGTGTTCGTTTGATAAAGAAAACACATCCCTAGCCTCGTTTCTGCTAATTTGGCCCTGTTTCACTAACTTTTTGCGCCGATTTGGACTTAGAAAAAGTTTCGATTTTGGGAAGAAATAATTTTTTTAAAAACACGGCTATACTTGTAATTTTTCACTCGCACGACACACGATGGACTTAGAATTATTTCACTCTTGCTGCCCTCTTTGGACTTTGAAAAAGCCGGGCACTGTGGGACTTTGAATTAATCACACTGGCAATATTTCACTCGCACGACACATTTAGGATTATTTCGCTCATTCTAGCCTCGCTGGACTTTGAATTTTTCACACATTTTTTCTTTACACCTTTCACTCGCTGTTTCGACCTACAACATTTTTTTTTCACTTGTATGACCTTTTGCACTTCAATTATTTAACCCATTTCACAAACACTTTTTGTGCACTTTTTAGACGTGAAATATCACTCGCATTTAGAGGCACTTTGTCGCTCGCTCTGTTTCGACCTAGAACATTTCCATTTCACTTGTATGACATTTTGCACTTGTGGGCGCATTCATTATTTGCTCTTTTCCGAACTTTGGCACTTTAATCATTTTTTTAGACGTGGAATATCACTCGAATTCAGAGGCACTTTCTCACTCGCTCTGTTTCGACCTAGAACATTTCGTTTTCACTTGTAAGAGCTTTTGCACTTGTAGGCGCATTCATTTTTTGCATTAATTAATTTAGCTCTCCTTGGACAGACTTTACCTTTCACTAACACTTTTTGAGCACTTTGTTTAGACGTGGAATATCACTCGAATTAAGAGGCACTTTCTCACTCGCAGAAATCTTTCTGCACCTAGCACACGAACACGTTTGAACTCGTCGTGCTTCTGGCGTCTTGTCGTAGTGGAAGAGGCTGGAATCACCTGGCGGGGTCCCAGGCTGGTGTTGTGTGTGTTTTCGGACTGTAGATTTAGTTCTGCGAAGTGGACGTAAGCCAGGCGTGGCTCCTGTGATCCCTGAATTCCCGTTGTTCTCCAGGTGCAGGTTGTCGGCCGGTGCGAGTTCTCCCCATCATGGCGCCTTCGGTAGACTTTGCGGTCCTTGTTCTGAACTGCTGAAAAAGAAAGGAAAACATTGTGAGAGTCCGTACGCTACTAATAAAAATAATCTCATATCTAGGAAGTTCCAGTAATTAGTAATTACATAACTTGGGCAGAGTAGCCACGCCGAATTAGCTTTTGGCGGGAAGAATTTCTCGTTGAAAACAAGGAGAAGCGCAGCCCTCGCGTGCGTCCGGCTTGGCCTCTCTAGCCGTTATGTTTCAAACTGTATGGAAGCGATGCGCAATAACACCAGCGCGATGACTCACGATTACGTCACCCTTGGCTACTTCCTTGCAAGTAGCGTTCACCTCTTGGTCGAGGTCATCCGAGCGAGTTTGCACAATGCTTTCTTACGACCAGTGTGCCAAAGATTAACGTCAATCGCAAGATAAACACGACCGTTTGTTAATTAAAGAAAACTGGGCCCAGGAATCCACAAACATGTTCACTTACTTGGCAATGCGTACCCAGGAACATTACTTTTCCTACGCGGCGCCGAACTTCGAGTTTTGGCTCACCTCCAGACCGCACTCCGCGACGGTCTCTCCCTTGGGGGAAACCTTAACACTTTCGCTCGGAGTTGGACTTTGAAAAATTTTTATCGGAGTGAAAAAAAGTTTTTTCATAAAGGTGAAAATTGCATCATTGGTATTCGTTTAATAAAGGAAGCGCATCCCAAGTTCCGTTTTTGCAAGTTTGTCCCTCTTTCACTAGCGCTTTTTACCGATTTGGACTTAGAAAGAGCTTCGATTTTGGGCAAAAATAACTTTTTTAAAAACACGAAATATACATCACAGGCATTCTTTTGGAAGAAGAAACTCTTCCCAAGACTCGTCTTTGCTAATTTGTCCCTCTCTCGCAAGCGATTTGCACCGCAGGTGGTCGTTCCCCCAGGCTGGACTTTGAAGAATTTCGCTCGGAGTTGGACTTTGAAAAATTTTTATCGGACCGAAAAAAGTTTTTTTGATTAATGTGAAACATGCATCTTTGGTATTCGTTAGATAAGGATAACGCATACTAAGTTCCGTTTTTGCTAATTTGTCCTTCTTTCACTGGCGCTTTGCACAGATTTGGACTCAGAAAATTTTTCGATTTTGGGAAAAAATAATTTTTTTAAAAACACGAAATATACATCACAGGCATTCGTTTAGAAGGGGAAACTCGTCCCAATAATCGTTTATGCTAATTTGTCCCTCTTTCACTGGCGCTTTACACCGATTTGGACGTAGAAAAGGTTTCGATTTTGGGCAAAAATAACTTTTTTAGAAACACGAAATATACATCGCAGGCATTCATTTGGAAGAAGAAACTCTTCCCAAGATTCGTCGTTGCTAACTTGTCGCTCTCTCGCAAGAGGTTTGCACCGCAACTGGTCGTTCCCCCATGCTGGACTTTGAAAAATTTCGCTCGGAGTTGGACTTTGAAAAATTGTTATCAGACCGAAAAAAGTTTTTTGATTAATGTGAAACATGCATCCTTGGTATTCGTTAGATAACGGAAACGCATCCTAAGTTCTGTTTTTGCTAATTAGTCCTTCTTTCACTGGCGCTTTGCACAGATTTGGAGTCAGAAAAATTTTCGATTTTTAGTAAAAATTCATTTTTTTAAAAGCACGAAATATACATCACAGGCATGCGCTTAGCAGGGAAAACTCGTCCCAGGAATCGTTTTTGCTAATTTGTCCCTCTTTCACTAGCGGTTTGCACAGAAAGTGAACCTTCCCCCATGCTGGACTTAGAAATTTTTCGCTCGGAGTTGGACTTAGAAAAATTTTGATCGAAGTGAAAAAAATGTTTTTTGAAAAAAGTGAAACATGCATGGGTGGCATTCGTTTGATAAGGCAAACACATCCTAAGGTTCGCTTTCGCAAATTTGTCCCTCTTTAAGTGGCAGTTTGCTCCGAAAGTGGTAGTTCTCCCATGGACTACGCGGCTGGACTTAGAAAATTTTCGCTCGGAGTTGGACTTTAACTTTTTTCGGACCGAAAAAAAAGTTTTTTTGAAAAATGTGAAATATGCATCATTGGTGTTCGTTTGATAAAGAAAACACATCTTTAGCCTAGTTTCTGCTAATTTGGCCCTGTTTCATTGACTTTTTGCGCCGATTTGGACTTAGAAAAAGTTTCGATATTTTGCAAAAATAATTTTTTTAAAAACATGAAATATACATCGGAGGCATTCTTTTAGAAAGGGAAACACATCCCAAGAACAATTTTGGCAAATTTCCCCGTTTTTCGATGGCGCGTTGCACCACACCTACAAGACGACAATTGCGGCCCTCGGGCGGCGAGGCCTCAACTGCCGGCATGGTCAGGAGACGAAAGCCCCGGGGACTTAGAAATTTTTCGCTCGGAGTTGGACTTAGAAAAATTTTGATCGAAGTGAAAAAAATGTTTTTTGAAAAAGGTGAAACATGCATCGGTGGCATTCGTTTGATAAGGCAAACAGATCCTAAGCTTCGCTTTTGCAAATTTGTCCCCCTTTAAGTAGCACTTTGCTCCGAAAGTGGTAGTTCTCCCATGTACTACGCGGCTGGACTTAGAAAATTTTCGCTCGGAGTTGGACTTTAACTTTTTTCGGACCGAAAAAAAGTTTTTTTGAAAAATGTGAAATATGCATCATTGGTGTTCGTTTGATAAAGGAAACACATCCTTAGCCTCGTTGCTGCTAATTTGGCCCTGTTTCATTGACTTTTGGCTCCGATTTGGACTTAGAAAAAGTTTCGATATTTTGCAAAAATAATTTTTTTAAAAACATGAAATATACATCGGAGGCATTCTTTTAGAAAGGGAAACACATCCCAAGAACAATTTTGGCAAATTTCCCCGTTTTTCGATGGCGCGTTGCACCACACCTACAAGACGACAATTGCGGCCCTCGGGCGGCGAGGCCTCAACTGCCGGCATGGTCAGGAGACGAAAGCCCCGGGGACTTAGAAATTTTTCGCTCGGAGTTGGACTTAGAAAAATTTTGATCGAAGTGAAAAAAATGTTTTTTGAAAAAGGTGAAACATGCATCGGTGGCATTCGTTTGATAAGGCAAACAGATCCTAAGCTTCGCTTTTGCAAATTTGTCCCCCTTTAAGTAGCACTTTGCTCCGAAAGTGGTAGTTCTCCCATGTACTACGCGGCTGGACTTAGAAAATTTTCGCTCGGAGTTGGACTTTAACTTTTTTCGGACCGAAAAAAAGTTTTTTTGAAAAATGTGAAATATGCATCATTGGTGTTCGTTTGATAAAGGAAACACATCCTTAGCCTCGTTGCTGCTAATTTGGCCCTGTTTCATTGACTTTTGGCTCCGATTTGGACTTAGAAAAAGTTTCGATATTTTGCAAAAATAATTTTTTTAAAAACATGAAATATACATCGGAGGCATTCTTTTAGAAAGGGAAACACACCCCAAGAACGATTTTGGCAAATTTCCCCGTTTTTCGATGGCGCGTTGCACCACACCTACAAGACGACAATTCCGGCCCCCGGGCGGCGAGGCCTCAACTGCCGGCATGGTCAAGAGACGAAAGCCCCGGGGACTTAGAAATTTTTCGCTCGGAGTTGGACTTAGAAAAATTTTGATCGAAGTGAGAAAATGTTTTTTGAAAAAAGTGAAACATGCATGGGTGGCATTCGTTTGATTAGGCAAACACATCCTAAGGTTCGCTTTCGCAAATTTGTCCCTCTTTAAGTGGCAGTTTGCTCCGAAAGTGGTAGTTCTCCCATGTACTACGCGGCTGGACTTAGAAAATTTTCGCTCGGAGTTGGACTTTAACTTTTTTCGGACTGAAAAAAAGTTTTTTTGAAAAATGTGAAATACGCATCATTGGTGTTCGTTTGATAAAGAAAACACATCCCTAGCCTAGTTTCTGCTAATTTGGCCCTGTATCATTGACTTTTTGCGCCGATTTGGACTTAGAAAAAGTTTCGATATTTTGCAAAAATAATTTTTTTAAAAACATGAAATATACATCGGAGGCATTCTTTTAGAAAGGGAAACACATCCCAAGAACAATTTTGGCAAATTTTCCCGTTTTTCGATGGCGCGTTGCACCACACCTACAAGACGACAATTCTTGCCCTCGGGCGGCGAGGCCTCAACTGCCGGCATGGTCAAGAGACGAAAGCCCCGGGGACTTAGAAATTTTTCGCTCGGAGTTGGACTTAGAAAAATTTTTATCGAAGTGAAAAAAATGTTTTTTGAAAAAAGTGAAACATGCATGGGTGGCATTCGTTTGATTAGGCAAACACATCCTAAGGTTCGCTTTCGCAAATTTGTCCCTCTTTAAGTGGCAGTTTGCTCCGAAAGTGGTAGTTCTCCCATGTACTACGCGGCTGGACTTAGAAAATTTTCGCTCGGAGTTGGACTTTAACTTTTTTCGGACCGAAAAAAAGTTTTTTTGAAAAATGTGAAATATGCATCATTGGTGTTCGTTTGATAAAGAAAACACATCCTTAGCCTCGTTCCTGCTAATTTGGCCCTGTATCATTGACTTTTTGCGCCGATTTGGACTTAGAAAAAGTTTCGATATTTTGCAAAAATAATTTTTTTAAAAACATGAAATATACATCGGAGGCATTCTTTTAGAAAGGGAAACACATCCCAAGAACAATTTTGGCAAATTTTCCCGTTTTTCGATGGCGCGTTGCACCACACCTACAAGACGACAATTCTTGCCCTCGGGCGGCGAGGCCTCAACTGCCGGCATGGTCAAGAGACGAAAGCCCCGGGGACTTAGAAATTTTTCGCTCGGAGTTGGACTTAGAAAAATTTTTATCGAAGTGAAAAAAATGTTTTTTGAAAAAAGTGAAACATGCATGGGTGGCATTCGTTTGATTAGGCAAACACATCCTAAGGTTCGCTTTCGCAAATTTGTCCCTCTTTAAGTGGCAGTTTGCTCCGAAAGTGGTAGTTCTCCCATGTACTACGCGGCTGGACTTAGAAAATTTTCGCTCGGAGTTGGACTTTAACTTTTTTCGGACCGAAAAAAAGTTTTTTTGAAAAATGTGAAATATGCATCATTGGTGTTCGTTTGATAAAGGAAACACATCCTTAGCCTCGTTCCTGCTAATTTGGCCCTGTTTCATCGACTTTTTGCGCCGATTTGGACTTAGAAAAAGTTTCGATATTTTGCAAATATAATTTTTTTAAAAACATGAAATATACATCGGAGGCATTCTTTTAGAAAGGGAAACACATCCCAAGAACAATTTTGGCAAATTTTCCCGTTTTTCGATGGCGCGTTGCACCACACCTACAAGACGACAATTCTTGCCCTCGGGCGGCGAGGCCTCAACTGCCGGCATGGTCAAGAGACGAAAGCCCCGGGGACTTAGAAATTTTTCGCTCGGAGTTGGACTTAGAAAAAGTTTCGATATTTTGCAAAAATAATTTTTTTAAAAACATGAAATACACATCGAAGGCATTCTTTTAGAATGGGAAACACATCCCAAGAACGATTTTGGCAAATTTCCCCGTTTTTCGATGGCGCGTTGCACCACACCTACAAGACGACAATTCCGGCCCTCGGGCGGCGAGGCCTCAACTGCCGGCATGGTCAAGAGACGAAAGCCCCGGGGACTTAGAAATTTTTCGCTCGGAGTTGGACTTAGAAAAAGTTTCAATATTTTGCAAAAATAATTTTTTTAAAAACATGAAATATACATCGGAGGCATTCTTTTAGAAAGGGAAACACATCCCAAGAACAATTTTGGCAAATTTTCCCGTTTTTCGATGGCGCGTTGCACCACACCTACAAGACGACAATTCTTGCCCTCGGGCGGCGAGGCCTCAACTGCCGGCATGGTCAAGAGACGAAAGCCCCGGGGACTTAGAAATTTTTCGCTCAGAGTTGGACTTTAACTTTTTTCGGACCGAAAAAAAGTTTTTTTGAAAAATGTGAAATATGCATATTTGGTGTTCGTTTGATAAAGAAAACACATCCCTAGCCTAGTTTCTGCTAATTTGGCCCTGTATCATTGACTTTTTGCGCCGATTTGGACTTAGAAAAAGTTTCGATATTTTGCAAAAATAATTTTTTTAAAAACATGAAATATACATCGGAGGCATTCTTTTAGAAAGGGAAACACATCCCAAGAACAATTTTGGCAAATTTTCCCGTTTTTCGATGGCGCGTTGCACCACACCTACAAGACGACAATTCTTGCCCTCGGGCGGCGAGGCCTCAACTGCCGGCATGGTCAAGAGACGAAAGCCCCGGGGACTTAGAAATTTTTCGCTCGGAGTTGGACTTAGAAAAATTTTTATCGAAGTGAAAAAAATGTTTTTTGAAAAAAGTGAAACATGCATGGGTGGCATTCGTTTGATTAGGCAAACACATCCTAAGGTTCGCTTTCGCAAATTTGTCCCTCTTTAAGTGGCAGTTTGCTCCGAAAGTGGTAGTTCTCCCATGTACTACGCGGCTGGACTTAGAAAATTTTCGCTCGGAGTTGGACTTTAACTTTTTTCGGACCGAAAAAAAGTTTTTTTGAAAAATGTGAAATATGCATCATTGGTGTTCGTTTGATAAAGAAAACACATCCTTAGCCTCGTTCCTGCTAATTTGGCCCTGTTTCATCGACTTTTTGCGCCGATTTGGACTTAGAAAAAGTTTCGATATTTTGCAAATATAATTTTTTTAAAAACATGAAATATACATCGGAGGCATTCTTTTAGAAAGGGAAACACATCCCAAGAACAATTTTGGCAAATTTTCCCGTTTTTCGATGGCGCGTTGCACCACACCTACAAGACGACAATTCTTGCCCTCGGGCGGCGAGGCCTCAACTGCCGGCATGGTCAAGAGACGAAAGCCCCGGGGACTTAGAAATTTTTCGCTCAGAGTTGGACTTTAACTTTTTTCGGACCGAAAAAAAGTTTTTTTGAAAAATGTGAAATATGCATATTTGGTGTTCGTTTGATAAAGAAAACACATCCTTAGCCTCGTTCCTGCTAATTTGGCCCTGTTTCATCGACTTTTTGCGCCGATTTGGACTTAGAAAAAGTTTCGATATTTTGCAAATATAATTTTTTTAAAAACATGAAATATACATCGGAGGCATTCTTTTAGAAAGGGAAACACATCCCAAGAACAATTTTGGCAAATTTTCCCGTTTTTCGATGGCGCGTTGCACCACACCTACAAGACGACAATTCTTGCCCTCGGGCGGCGAGGCCTCAACTGCCGGCATGGTCAAGAGACGAAAGCCCCGGGGACTTAGAAATTTTTCGCTCGGAGTTGGACTTAGAAAAATTTTGATCGAAGTGAGAAAATGTTTTTTGAAAAAAGTGAAACATGCATGGGTGGCATTCGTTTGATTAGGCAAACACATCCTAAGGTTCGCTTTCGCAAATTTGTCCCTCTTTAAGTGGCAGTTTGCTCCGAAAGTGGTAGTTCTCCCATGTACTACGCGGCTGGACTTAGAAAATTTTCGCTCGGAGTTGGACTTTAACTTTTTTCGGACTGAAAAAAAGTTTTTTTGAAAAATGTGAAATACGCATCATTGGTGTTCGTTTGATAAAGAAAACACATCCCTAGCCTAGTTTCTGCTAATTTGGCCCTGTATCATTGACTTTTTGCGCCGATTTGGACTTAGAAAAAGTTTCGATATTTTGCAAAAATAATTTTTTTAAAAACATGAAATATACATCGGAGGCATTCTTTTAGAAAGGGAAACACATCCCAAGAACAATTTTGGCAAATTTTCCCGTTTTTCGATGGCGCGTTGCACCACACCTACAAGACGACAATTCTTGCCCTCGGGCGGCGAGGCCTCAACTGCCGGCATGGTCAAGAGACGAAAGCCCCGGGGACTTAGAAATTTTTCGCTCGGAGTTGGACTTAGAAAAATTTTTATCGAAGTGAAAAAAATGTTTTTTGAAAAAAGTGAAACATGCATGGGTGGCATTCGTTTGATTAGGCAAACACATCCTAAGGTTCGCTTTCGCAAATTTGTCCCTCTTTAAGTGGCAGTTTGCTCCGAAAGTGGTAGTTCTCCCATGTACTACGCGGCTGGACTTAGAAAATTTTCGCTCGGAGTTGGACTTTAACTTTTTTCGGACCGAAAAAAAGTTTTTTTGAAAAATGTGAAATATGCATCATTGGTGTTCGTTTGATAAAGAAAACACATCCTTAGCCTCGTTCCTGCTAATTTGGCCCTGTATCATTGACTTTTTGCGCCGATTTGGACTTAGAAAAAGTTTCGATATTTTGCAAAAATAATTTTTTTAAAAACATGAAATATACATCGGAGGCATTCTTTTAGAAAGGGAAACACATCCCAAGAACAATTTTGGCAAATTTTCCCGTTTTTCGATGGCGCGTTGCACCACACCTACAAGACGACAATTCTTGCCCTCGGGCGGCGAGGCCTCAACTGCCGGCATGGTCAAGAGACGAAAGCCCCGGGGACTTAGAAATTTTTCGCTCGGAGTTGGACTTAGAAAAATTTTTATCGAAGTGAAAAAAATGTTTTTTGAAAAAAGTGAAACATGCATGGGTGGCTTTCGTTTGATTAGGCAAACACATCCTAAGGTTCGCTTTCGCAAATTTGTCCCTCTTTAAGTGGCAGTTTGCTCCGAAAGTGGTAGTTCTCCCATGTACTACGCGGCTGGACTTAGAAAATTTTCGCTCGGAGTTGGACTTTAACTTTTTTCGGACCGAAAAAAAGTTTTTTTGAAAAATGTGAAATATGCATCATTGGTGTTCGTTTGATAAAGAAAACACATCCTTAGCCTCGTTCCTGCTAATTTGGCCCTGTTTCATCGACTTTTTGCGCCGATTTGGACTTAGAAAAAGTTTCGATATTTTGCAAATATAATTTTTTTAAAAACATGAAATATACATCGGAGGCATTCTTTTAGAAAGGGAAACACATCCCAAGAACAATTTTGGCAAATTTTCCCGTTTTTCGATGGCGCGTTGCACCACACCTACAAGACGACAATTCTTGCCCTCGGGCGGCGAGGCCTCAACTGCCGGCATGGTCAAGAGACGAAAGCCCCGGGGACTTAGAAATTTTTCGCTCAGAGTTGGACTTTAACTTTTTTCGGACCGAAAAAAAGTTTTTTTGAAAAATGTGAAATATGCATATTTGGTGTTCGTTTGATAAAGAAAACACATCCCTAGCCTAGTTTCTGCTAATTTGGCCCTGTATCATTGACTTTTTGCGCCGATTTGGACTTAGAAAAAGTTTCGATATTTTGCAAAAATAATTTTTTTAAAAACATGAAATATACATCGGAGGCATTCTTTTAGAAAGGGAAACACATCCCAAGAACAATTTTGGCAAATTTTCCCGTTTTTCGATGGCGCGTTGCACCACACCTACAAGACGACAATTCTTGCCCTCGGGCGGCGAGGCCTCAACTGCCGGCATGGTCAAGAGACGAAAGCCCCGGGGACTTAGAAATTTTTCGCTCGGAGTTGGACTTAGAAAAATTTTTATCGAAGTGAAAAAAATGTTTTTTGAAAAAAGTGAAACATGCATGGGTGGCATTCGTTTGATTAGGCAAACACATCCTAAGGTTCGCTTTCGCAAATTTGTCCCTCTTTAAGTGGCAGTTTGCTCCGAAAGTGGTAGTTCTCCCATGTACTACGCGGCTGGACTTAGAAAATTTTCGCTCGGAGTTGGACTTTAACTTTTTTCGGACCGAAAAAAAGTTTTTTTGAAAAATGTGAAATATGCATCATTGGTGTTCGTTTGATAAAGAAAACACATCCTTAGCCTCGTTCCTGCTAATTTGGCCCTGTTTCATCGACTTTTTGCGCCGATTTGGACTTAGAAAAAGTTTCGATATTTTGCAAATATAATTTTTTTAAAAACATGAAATATACATCGGAGGCATTCTTTTAGAAAGGGAAACACATCCCAAGAACAATTTTGGCAAATTTTCCCGTTTTTCGATGGCGCGTTGCACCACACCTACAAGACGACAATTCTTGCCCTCGGGCGGCGAGGCCTCAACTGCCGGCATGGTCAAGAGACGAAAGCCCCGGGGACTTAGAAATTTTTCGCTCGGAGTTGGACTTAGAAAAATTTTGATCGAAGTGAGAAAATGTTTTTTGAAAAAAGTGAAACATGCATGGGTGGCATTCGTTTGATTAGGCAAACACATCCTAAGGTTCGCTTTCGCAAATTTGTCCCTCTTTAAGTGGCAGTTTGCTCCGAAAGTGGTAGTTCTCCCATGTACTACGCGGCTGGACTTAGAAAATTTTCGCTCGGAGTTGGACTTTAACTTTTTTCGGACTGAAAAAAAGTTTTTTTGAAAAATGTGAAATACGCATCATTGGTGTTCGTTTGATAAAGAAAACACATCCCTAGCCTCGTTTCTGCTAATTTGGCCCTGTTTCACTAACTTTTTGCGCCGATTTGGACTTAGAAAAAGTTTCGATTTTGGGAAGAAATAATTTTTTTAAAAACACGGCTATACTTGTAATTTTTCACTCGCACGACACACGATGGACTTAGAATTATTTCACTCTTGCTGCCCTCTTTGGACTTTGAAAAAGCCGGGCACTGTGGGACTTTGAATTAATCACACTGGCAATATTTCACTCGCACGACACATTTAGGATTATTTCGCTCATTCTAGCCTCGCTGGACTTTGAATTTTTCACACATTTTTTCTTTACACCTTTCACTCGCTGTTTCGACCTACAACATTTTTTTTTCACTTGTATGACCTTTTGCACTTCAATTATTTAACCCATTTCACAAACACTTTTTGTGCACTTTTTAGACGTGAAATATCACTCGCATTTAGAGGCACTTTGTCGCTCGCTCTGTTTCGACCTAGAACATTTCCATTTCACTTGTATGACATTTTGCACTTGTGGGCGCATTCATTATTTGCTCTTTTCCGAACTTTGGCACTTTAATCATTTTTTTAGACGTGGAATATCACTCGAATTCAGAGGCACTTTCTCACTCGCTCTGTTTCGACCTAGAACATTTCGTTTTCACTTGTAAGAGCTTTTGCACTTGTAGGCGCATTCATTTTTTGCATTAATTAATTTAGCTCTCCTTGGACAGACTTTACCTTTCACTAACACTTTTTGAGCACTTTGTTTAGACGTGGAATATCACTCGAATTAAGAGGCACTTTCTCACTCGCAGAAATCTTTCTGCACCTAGCACACGAACACGTTTGAACTCGTCGTGCTTCTGGCGTCTTGTCGTAGTGGAAGAGGCTGGAATCACCTGGCGGGGTCCCAGGCTGGTGTTGTGTGTGTTTTCGGACTGTAGATTTAGTTCTGCGAAGTGGACGTAAGCCAGGCGTGGCTCCTGTGATCCCTGAATTCCCGTTGTTCTCCAGGTGCAGGTTGTCGGCCGGTGCGAGTTCTCCCCATCATGGCGCCTTCGGTAGACTTTGCGGTCCTTGTTCTGAACTGCTGAAAAAGAAAGGAAAACATTGTGAGAGTCCGTACGCTACTAATAAAAATAATCTCATATCTAGGAAGTTCCAGTAATTAGTAATTACATAACTTGGGCAGAGTAGCCACGCCGAATTAGCTTTTGGCGGGAAGAATTTCTCGTTGAAAACAAGGAGAAGCGCAGCCCTCGCGTGCGTCCGGCTTGGCCTCTCTAGCCGTTATGTTTCAAACTGTATGGAAGCGATGCGCAATAACACCAGCGCGATGACTCACGATTACGTCACCCTTGGCTACTTCCTTGCAAGTAGCGTTCACCTCTTGGTCGAGGTCATCCGAGCGAGTTTGCACAATGCTTTCTTACGACCAGTGTGCCAAAGATTAACGTCAATCGCAAGATAAACACGACCGTTTGTTAATTAAAGAAAACTGGGCCCAGGAATCCACAAACATGTTCACTTACTTGGCAATGCGTACCCAGGAACATTACTTTTCCTACGCGGCGCCGAACTTCGAGTTTTGGCTCACCTCCAGACCGCACTCCGCGACGGTCTCTCCCTTGGGGGAAACCTTAACACTTTCGCTCGGAGTTGGACTTTGAAAAATTTTTATCGGAGTGAAAAAAAGTTTTTTCATAAAGGTGAAAATTGCATCATTGGTATTCGTTTAATAAAGGAAGCGCATCCCAAGTTCCGTTTTTGCAAGTTTGTCCCTCTTTCACTAGCGCTTTTTACCGATTTGGACTTAGAAAGAGCTTCGATTTTGGGCAAAAATAACTTTTTTAAAAACACGAAATATACATCACAGGCATTCTTTTGGAAGAAGAAACTCTTCCCAAGACTCGTCTTTGCTAATTTGTCCCTCTCTCGCAAGCGATTTGCACCGCAGGTGGTCGTTCCCCCAGGCTGGACTTTGAAGAATTTCGCTCGGAGTTGGACTTTGAAAAATTTTTATCGGACCGAAAAAAGTTTTTTTGATTAATGTGAAACATGCATCTTTGGTATTCGTTAGATAAGGATAACGCATACTAAGTTCCGTTTTTGCTAATTTGTCCTTCTTTCACTGGCGCTTTGCACAGATTTGGACTCAGAAAATTTTTCGATTTTGGGAAAAAATAATTTTTTTAAAAACACGAAATATACATCACAGGCATTCGTTTAGAAGGGGAAACTCGTCCCAATAATCGTTTATGCTAATTTGTCCCTCTTTCACTGGCGCTTTACACCGATTTGGACGTAGAAAAGGTTTCGATTTTGGGCAAAAATAACTTTTTTAGAAACACGAAATATACATCGCAGGCATTCATTTGGAAGAAGAAACTCTTCCCAAGATTCGTCGTTGCTAACTTGTCGCTCTCTCGCAAGAGGTTTGCACCGCAACTGGTCGTTCCCCCATGCTGGACTTTGAAAAATTTCGCTCGGAGTTGGACTTTGAAAAATTGTTATCAGACCGAAAAAAGTTTTTTGATTAATGTGAAACATGCATCCTTGGTATTCGTTAGATAACGGAAACGCATCCTAAGTTCTGTTTTTGCTAATTAGTCCTTCTTTCACTGGCGCTTTGCACAGATTTGGAGTCAGAAAAATTTTCGATTTTTAGTAAAAATTCATTTTTTTAAAAGCACGAAATATACATCACAGGCATGCGCTTAGCAGGGAAAACTCGTCCCAGGAATCGTTTTTGCTAATTTGTCCCTCTTTCACTAGCGGTTTGCACAGAAAGTGAACCTTCCCCCATGCTGGACTTAGAAATTTTTCGCTCGGAGTTGGACTTAGAAAAATTTTGATCGAAGTGAAAAAAATGTTTTTTGAAAAAAGTGAAACATGCATGGGTGGCATTCGTTTGATAAGGCAAACACATCCTAAGGTTCGCTTTCGCAAATTTGTCCCTCTTTAAGTGGCAGTTTGCTCCGAAAGTGGTAGTTCTCCCATGGACTACGCGGCTGGACTTAGAAAATTTTCGCTCGGAGTTGGACTTTAACTTTTTTCGGACCGAAAAAAAAGTTTTTTTGAAAAATGTGAAATATGCATCATTGGTGTTCGTTTGATAAAGAAAACACATCTTTAGCCTAGTTTCTGCTAATTTGGCCCTGTTTCATTGACTTTTTGCGCCGATTTGGACTTAGAAAAAGTTTCGATATTTTGCAAAAATAATTTTTTTAAAAACATGAAATATACATCGGAGGCATTCTTTTAGAAAGGGAAACACATCCCAAGAACAATTTTGGCAAATTTCCCCGTTTTTCGATGGCGCGTTGCACCACACCTACAAGACGACAATTGCGGCCCTCGGGCGGCGAGGCCTCAACTGCCGGCATGGTCAGGAGACGAAAGCCCCGGGGACTTAGAAATTTTTCGCTCGGAGTTGGACTTAGAAAAATTTTGATCGAAGTGAAAAAAATGTTTTTTGAAAAAGGTGAAACATGCATCGGTGGCATTCGTTTGATAAGGCAAACAGATCCTAAGCTTCGCTTTTGCAAATTTGTCCCCCTTTAAGTAGCACTTTGCTCCGAAAGTGGTAGTTCTCCCATGTACTACGCGGCTGGACTTAGAAAATTTTCGCTCGGAGTTGGACTTTAACTTTTTTCGGACCGAAAAAAAGTTTTTTTGAAAAATGTGAAATATGCATCATTGGTGTTCGTTTGATAAAGGAAACACATCCTTAGCCTCGTTGCTGCTAATTTGGCCCTGTTTCATTGACTTTTGGCTCCGATTTGGACTTAGAAAAAGTTTCGATATTTTGCAAAAATAATTTTTTTAAAAACATGAAATATACATCGGAGGCATTCTTTTAGAAAGGGAAACACATCCCAAGAACAATTTTGGCAAATTTCCCCGTTTTTCGATGGCGCGTTGCACCACACCTACAAGACGACAATTGCGGCCCTCGGGCGGCGAGGCCTCAACTGCCGGCATGGTCAGGAGACGAAAGCCCCGGGGACTTAGAAATTTTTCGCTCGGAGTTGGACTTAGAAAAATTTTGATCGAAGTGAAAAAAATGTTTTTTGAAAAAGGTGAAACATGCATCGGTGGCATTCGTTTGATAAGGCAAACAGATCCTAAGCTTCGCTTTTGCAAATTTGTCCCCCTTTAAGTAGCACTTTGCTCCGAAAGTGGTAGTTCTCCCATGTACTACGCGGCTGGACTTAGAAAATTTTCGCTCGGAGTTGGACTTTAACTTTTTTCGGACCGAAAAAAAGTTTTTTTGAAAAATGTGAAATATGCATCATTGGTGTTCGTTTGATAAAGGAAACACATCCTTAGCCTCGTTGCTGCTAATTTGGCCCTGTTTCATTGACTTTTGGCTCCGATTTGGACTTAGAAAAAGTTTCGATATTTTGCAAAAATAATTTTTTTAAAAACATGAAATATACATCGGAGGCATTCTTTTAGAAAGGGAAACACACCCCAAGAACGATTTTGGCAAATTTCCCCGTTTTTCGATGGCGCGTTGCACCACACCTACAAGACGACAATTCCGGCCCCCGGGCGGCGAGGCCTCAACTGCCGGCATGGACAGGAGACGAAAGCCCCGGGGACTTAGAAATTTTTCGCTCGGAGTTGGACTTAGTAAAATTTTGATCGAAGTGAAAAAAATGTTTTTTGAAAAAGGTGAAACATGCATCGGTGGCATTCGTTTGATAAGGCAAACAGATCCTAAGGTTCGCTTTTGCAAATTTGTCCCCCTTTAAGTAGCACTTTGCTCCGAAAGTGGTAGTTTGCCCATGTACTACGCGGCTGGACTTAGAAAATTTTCGCTCGGAGGTGGACTTTAACTTTTTTCGGACCGAAAAAAAGTTTTTTTCAAAAATGTGAAATATGCATCATTGGTGTTCGTTTGATAAAGAAAACGCATCCTTAGCCTCGTTTTTGCTAATTTGGCCCTGTTTCATTGACTTTTTGCGCCGATTTGGACTTAGAAAAAGTTTCTATATTTTGCAAAAATAATTTTTTTAAAAACATGAAATATACATCGGAGGCATTCTTTTAGAAAGGGAAAAACATCCCAAGAACAATTTTGGCAAATTTCCCCGTTTTTCGATGGCGCGTTGCACCACACCTACAAGACGACAATTCCGGCCCTCGGGCGGCGAGGCCTCAACTGCCGGCATGGTCAGGAGACGAAAGCCCCGGGGACTTAGAAATTTTTCGCTCGGAGTTGGACTTAGAAAAATTTTGATCGAAGTGAAAAAAATGTTTTTTGAAAAAGGTGAAACATGCATCGGTGGCATTCGTTTGATAAGGCAAACAGATCCTAAGGTTCGCTTTTGCAAATTTGTCCCCCTTTAAGTAGCACTTTGCTCCGAAAGTGGTAGTTTGCCCATGTACTACGCGGCTGGACTTAGAAAATTTTCGCTCGGAGTTGGACTTTAACTTTTTTCGGACCGAAAAAAAGTTTTTCTGAAAAATGTGAAATATGCATCAATGGTGTTCGTTTGATAAAGAAAACACATCCTTAGCCTCGTTCCTGCTAATTTGGCCCTGTTTCATTGACTTTTTGCGCCGATTTGGACTTAGAAAAAGTTTCGATATTTTGCAAAAATAATTTTTTTAAAAACATGAAATATACATCGGAGGCATTCTTTTAGAAAGGGAAACACATCCCAAGAACAATTTTGGCAAATTTCCCCGTTTTTCGATGGCGCGTTGCACCACACTTACAAGACGACAATTCCGGCCCTCGGGCGGCGAGGCCTCAACTGCCGGCATGGTCAGGAGACGAAAGCCCCGGGGACTTAGAAATTTTTCGCTCGGAGTTGGACTTAGAAAAATTTTGATCGAAGTGAAAAAAATGTTTTTTGAAAAAGGTGAAACATGCATCGGTGGCATTCGTTTGATAAGGCAAACAGATCCTAAGGTTCGCTTTTGCAAATTTGTCCCCCTTTAAGTAGCACTTTGCTCCGAAAGTGGTAGTTTGCCCATGTACTACGCGGCTGGACTTAGAAAATTTTCGCTCGGAGTTGGACTTTAACTTTTTTCGGACCGAAAAAAAGTTTTTCTGAAAAATGTGAAATATGCATCAACGGTGTTCGTTTGATAAAGAAAACACATCGTTAGCCTCGTTCCTGCTAATTTGGCCCTGTTTCATTGACTTTTTGCGCCGATTTGGACTTAGAAAAAGTTTCGATATTTTGCAAAAATAATTTTTTTAAAAACATGAAATATACATCGGAGGCATTCTTTTAGAAAGGGAAACACATCCCAAGAACAATTTTGGCAAATTTCCCCGTTTTTCGATGGCGCGTTGCACCACACCTACAAGACGACAATTCCGGCCCTCGGGCGGCGAGGCCTCAACTGCCGGCATGGTCAGGAGACGAAAGCCCCGGGGACTTAGAAATTTTTCGCTCGGAGTTGGACTTAGTAAAATTTTGATCGAAGTGAAAAAAATGTTTTTTGAAAAAGGTGAAACATGCATCGGTGGCATTCGTTTGATAAGGCAAACAGATCCTAAGGTTCGCTTTTGCAAATTTGTCCCCCTTTAAGTAGCACTTTGCTCCGAAAGTGGTAGTTTGCCCATGTACTACGCGGCTGGACTTAGAAAATTTTCGCTCGGAGGTGGACTTTAACTTTTTTCGGACCGAAAAAAAGTTTTTTTCAAAAATGTGAAATATGCATCATTGGTGTTCGTTTGATAAAGAAAACGCATCCTTAGCCTCGTTTTTGCTAATTTGGCCCTGTTTCATTGACTTTTTGCGCCGATTTGGACTTAGAAAAAGTTTCTATATTTTGCAAAAATAATTTTTTTAAAAACATGAAATATACATCGGAGGCATTCTTTTAGAAAGGGAAAAACATCCCAAGAACAATTTTGGCAAATTTCCCCGTTTTTCGATGGCGCGTTGCACCACACCTACAAGACGACAATTCCGGCCCTCGGGCGGCGAGGCCTCAACTGCCGGCATGGTCAGGAGACGAAAGCCCCGGGGACTTAGAAATTTTTCGCTCGGAGTTGGACTTAGAAAAATTTTGATCGAAGTGAAAAAAATGTTTTTTGAAAAAGGTGAAACATGCATCGGTGGCATTCGTTTGATAAGGCAAACAGATCCTAAGCTTCGCTTTTGCAAATTTGTCCCCCTTTAAGTAGCACTTTGCTCCGAAAGTGGTAGTTTGCCCATGTACTACGCGGCTGGACTTAGAAAATTTTCGCTCGGAGTTGGACTTTAACTTTTTTCGGACCGAAAAAAAGTTTTTCTGAAAAATGTGAAATATGCATCAATGGTGTTCGTTTGATAAAGAAAACACATCCTTAGCCTCGTTCCTGCTAATTTGGCCCTGTTTCATTGACTTTTTGCGCCGATTTGGACTTAGAAAAAGTTTCGATATTTTGCAAAAATAATTTTTTTAAAAACATGAAATATACATCGGAGGCATTCTTTTAGAAAGGGAAACACATCCCAAGAACAATTTTGGCAAATTTCCCCGTTTTTCGATGGCGCGTTGCACCACACCTACAAGACGACAATTCCGGCCCTCGGGCGGCGAGGCCTCAACTGCCGGCATGGTCAGGAGACGAAAGCCCCGGGGACTTAGAAATTTTTCGCTCGGAGTTGGACTTAGAAAAATTTTGATCGAAGTGAAAAAAATGTTTTTTGAAAAAGGTGAAACATGCATCGGTGGCATTCGTTTGATAAGGCAAACAGATCCTAAGGTTCGCTTTTGCAAATTTGTCCCCCTTTAAGTAGCACTTTGCTCCGAAAGTGGTAGTTTGCCCATGTACTACGCGGCTGGACTTAGAAAATTTTCGCTCGGAGTTGGACTTTAACTTTTTTCGGACCGAAAAAAAGTTTTTCTGAAAAATGTGAAATATGCATCAATGGTGTTCGTTTGATAAAGAAAACACATCCTTAGCCTCGTTCCTGCTAATTTGGCCCTGTTTCATTGACTTTTTGCGCCGATTTGGACTTAGAAAAAGTTTCGATATTTTGCAAAAATAATTTTTTTAAAAACATGAAATATACATCGGAGGCATTCTTTTAGAAAGGGAAACACATCCCAAGAACAATTTTGGCAAATTTCCCCGTTTTTCGATGGCGCGTTGCACCACACTTACAAGACGACAATTCCGGCCCTCGGGCGGCGAGGCCTCAACTGCCGGCATGGTCAGGAGACGAAAGCCCCGGGGACTTAGAAATTTTTCGCTCGGAGTTGGACTTAGAAAAATTTTGATCGAAGTGAAAAAAATGTTTTTTGAAAAAGGTGAAACATGCATCGGTGGCATTCGTTTGATAAGGCAAACAGATCCTAAGGTTCGCTTTTGCAAATTTGTCCCCCTTTAAGTAGCACTTTGCTCCGAAAGTGGTAGTTTGCCCATGTACTACGCGGCTGGACTTAGAAAATTTTCGCTCGGAGTTGGACTTTAACTTTTTTCGGACCGAAAAAAAGTTTTTCTGAAAAATGTGAAATATGCATCAATGGTGTTCGTTTGATAAAGAAAACACATCGTTAGCCTCGTTCCTGCTAATTTGGCCCTGTTTCATTGACTTTTTGCGCCGATTTGGACTTAGAAAAAGTTTCGATATTTTGCAAAAATAATTTTTTTAAAAACATGAAATATACATCGGAGGCATTCTTTTAGAAAGGGAAACACATCCCAAGAACAATTTTGGCAAATTTCCCCGTTTTTCGATGGCGCGTTGCACCACACCTACAAGACGACAATTCCGGCCCTCGGGCGGCGAGGCCTCAACTGCCGGCATGGTCAGGAGACGAAAGCCCCGGGGACTTAGAAATTTTTCGCTCGGAGTTGGACTTAGAAAAATTTTGATCGAAGTGAAAAAAATGTTTTTTGAAAAAGGTGAAACATGCATCGGTGGCATTCGTTTGATAAGGCAAACAGATCCTAAGGTTCGCTTTTGCAAATTTGTCCCCCTTTAAGTAGCACTTTGCTCCGAAAGTGGTAGTTTGCCCATGTACTACGCGGCTGGACTTAGAAAATTTTCGCTCGGAGTTGGACTTTAACTTTTTTCGGACCGAAAAAAAGTTTTTCTGAAAAATGTGAAATATGCATCAATGGTGTTCGTTTGATAAAGAAAACACATCGTTAGCCTCGTTCCTGCTAATTTGGCCCTGTTTCATTGACTTTTTGCGCCGATTTGGACTTAGAAAAAGTTTCGATATTTTGCAAAAATAATTTTTTTAAAAACATGAAATATACATCGGAGGCATTCTTTTAGAAAGGGAAACACATCCCAAGAACAATTTTGGCAAATTTCCCCGTTTTTCGATGGCGCGTTGCACCACACCTACAAGACGACAATTCCGGCCCTCGGGCGGCGAGGCCTCAACTGCCGGCATGGTCAGGAGACGAAAGCCCCGGGGACTTAGAAATTTTTCGCTCGGAGTTGGACTTAGAAAAATTTTGATCGAAGTGAAAAAAATGTTTTTTGAAAAAGGTGAAACATGCATCGGTGGCATTCGTTTGATAAGGCAAACAGATCCTAAGGTTCGCTTTTGCAAATTTGTCCCCCTTTAAGTAGCACTTTGCTCCGAAAGTGGTAGTTTGCCCATGTACTACGCGGCTGGACTTAGAAAATTTTCGCTCGGAGTTGGACTTTAACTTTTTTCGGACCGAAAAAAAGTTTTTCTGAAAAATGTGAAATATGCATCAATGGTGTTCGTTTGATAAAGAAAACACATCCTTAGCCTCGTTCCTGCTAATTTGGCCCTGTTTCATTGACTTTTTGCGCCGATTTGGACTTAGAAAAAGTTTCGATATTTTGCAAAAATAATTTTTTTAAAAACATGAAATATACATCGGAGGCATTCTTTTAGAAAGGGAAACACATCCCAAGAACAATTTTGGCAAATTTCCCCGTTTTTCGATGGCGCGTTGCACCACACCTACAAGACGACAATTCCGGCCCTCGGGCGGCGAGGCCTCAACTGCCGGCATGGTCAGGAGACGAAAGCCCCGGGGACTTAGAAATTTTTCGCTCGGAGTTGGACTTAGAAAAATTTTGATCGAAGTGAAAAAAATGTTTTTTGAAAAAGGTGAAACATGCATCGGTGGCATTCGTTTGATAAGGCAAACAGATCCTAAGGTTCGCTTTTGCAAATTTGTCCCCCTTTAAGTAGCACTTTGCTCCGAAAGTGGTAGTTTGCCCATGTACTACGCGGCTGGACTTAGAAAATTTTCGCTCGGAGTTGGACTTTAACTTTTTTCGGACCGAAAAAAAGTTTTTCTGAAAAATGTGAAATATGCATCAATGGTGTTCGTTTGATAAAGAAAACACATCGTTAGCCTCGTTCCTGCTAATTTGGCCCTGTTTCATTGACTTTTTGCGCCGATTTGGACTTAGAAAAAGTTTCGATATTTTGCAAAAATAATTTTTTTAAAAACATGAAATATACATCGGAGGCATTCTTTTAGAAAGGGAAACACATCCCAAGAACAATTTTGGCAAATTTCCCCGTTTTTCGATGGCGCGTTGCACCACACCTACAAGACGACAATTCCGGCCCTCGGGCGGCGAGGCCTCAACTGCCGGCATGGTCAGGAGACGAAAGCCCCGGGGACTTAGAAATTTTTCGCTCGGAGTTGGACTTAGAAAAATTTTGATCGAAGTGAAAAAAATGTTTTTTGAAAAAGGTGAAACATGCATCGGTGGCATTCGTTTGATAAGGCAAACAGATCCTAAGGTTCGCTTTTGCAAATTTGTCCC